>JANSTT010001208.1:0-34946 GCA_026745375.1 Platyura marginata
ATAAATTATTTCATTAAATTAATAAAGATTTTGTTAATATTCGGCAAATAGAATATTTAAATTGTAAATTTTATAAAGTAGTTTGTTAAGTTCTAATAAATCAACTAGAAAATAATAAAATAATTGCTTAGATTCTATGTATAACGTCAAATTTTCAAAAAACTTTTTATTATACATTTCAATGAAAAAATAAAAAATCATCAGTATCAAATCAAAGAAGCCGATTTTCTAAATATTAAAAAATCATATTCTTAAAAATAAAAAGATGAAAAAATTTGATGAAAATTTAATAAAAATTTCTTTGATTCAATATATTTATTTTAATAAAGTCCACTTTGTAGAATTTACCCATATTTTTTGTGAGTGTATAATTGCGAAATAGTGTAAAACATTTAATTATTGATGTCCTTCAGGACTTTATTCTGGCGCTATCAATTAATATTACTATGATTATTAATTGATAGTTTTTCTATTCCCAACTAATTTAATAACATCCGAAATATCTGCAAAAATGTCTCACACATATTTGGTGATACAGACAAGCTCGCCAACACCGCCCAGACAATTGTCCAATGGATAATACCGATATCGTCGGATTACCTAAGGTAGGTGCTAACAATTTTTCATAACTGGAACTGTCTCCAGACCATCACTTCCAAAATATCTTCAAGATCGTTAGATCCGAAATATCTGCAAAAATGTCTCTTACACTTTTAGTGTTTTTATACGATATTTAGCTGGCGATAGTTGCAAGAATTTTCTCAAAGCAATATAAAACAACAGATGAACCAAAAGTAAAAGCAACCAGAGATATTTGGTTCTAAAAAAAAATGATTTTAGCCTATGAATGAACCTTTCGACAAAAACACTTTGCCTTGTTGATAGTAGATGTTAGTCAGCAATATATTATAGTGCAGTGAAAGAAAAAAAAAAAGGTTTGCGTATTGGCATGAAAAATAGATTTGAAACAAAATTATTATTATGGCAAATTCTAGTGCCACCTTATGCTTGAAATACGAAACGATAAAATGAAATGAAATTAGCGGCATCTGCATTTGGATAGGTGAACAATAGCTGATAAGATTCGGAAGGTAAACAAAATTATATCAATTAAATTAAGAAAATAAGGTAAGACTATAATCAATTATTCTAATGTGGGATAAGCGTATCATCATCACAGCGGTCGATGTTGTTTTGATTAACAGATTGAGTTCCATATCTATCAGGTAAAAGATATTGCATCTTCAATTTTGTGACAAACCGGATTCAATTCAATCTTAGAGGAGCCGTACGCAGGAGATTTTCATTAATTTTATAGCTCAAACATATTTCTAAACCTGTCAAATGATCTATATAGTCAAATTTAATTAAATCTCATATGATATGTAATTTAATTTAAACAGATTGGCAAGTCTATATCGTCTAAATGTATTGCAATATAATATGTATAGAGAGCATTTCTTATGTAATCCAGCATCAAGCCTATAAAGCTCTGAAATTGTTCACAATATTCCAATAACAGTTTAACTTCACAAAATACCGTACATGGAATTTTCCCTCCTCTATTGTCTTGTATGATTTACGAAACGTAATTCCTGTTACTTCCTATTGCTTTGGTCAGTTGGTATACAGAGATTGACCATCCATTTCACGATTTCAAAAGGACTCAGTATTATATATATATATATATGTATGATGGTCAAGCATTTCATGTCATTTGTATTATTGGAGTGGTTATTGTATCCAATAACATTAGACATGGTTCTGTATATATTATCCAACAAATATATACCATTATATACATATTTATACGTATATTACATATATACATCTAAATTATACATACGTCAATTAAATCTGTCATCATTTCTAATTGGGGATATAAATTCGGTTAACATGAATTATGAGATTCATTTCATTATATTGCAAATTGTGATATGCAATTTTAATTTAAATTAAATTTTCATTAAAATATAAAGCAAACTGAAGTGGTCCTTTTATTCTCTGTATAAAATGTAATAAAATGCTGACCATTTATTTGAATGTTGGGCAGGTATTTTCAGCCTATATGTCTGCACAAAAAAAAATGTTTGTCTAGTGCAATAATGTTCTATACACCATTTATGGACATTCTAAAGATATAGAATCATTAAATACAGAAATGTAAAATAATGTAGAATATTGATAAATGATTGTAAAAATGTTTCTATAGTGCAGTAATATTCTATACGCCATTCATGGCCGTTCAAAAGATGTAGAATCATTAAATATGCAAATGTAAAATAATGTAGAATATGTAGAATATTGATAAATGATTGTAAAAATGTTACTATAGTGCAGTAATGTTCTATACACAATTTATGGTCGTTCTAAAAATGTAGAATCATTAAATATGCAAATGTAAAATAATGTAGAATATGTAGAATATTGATAAATGATTGTAAAAATGTTACTATAGTGCAGTAATGTTCTATACACAATTTATGGTCGTTCTAAAAATGTAGAATCATTAAATATGCAAATGTAAAATAATGTAGAATATGTAGAATATTGATAAATGATTGTAAAAATGTAACTATAGTGCAGTAATGTTCTATACACAATTTATGGTCGTTCTAAAAATGTGGAATCATTAAATATGCAAATGTAAAATAATGTCGAATATGTAGAATATTGACAAATGATTGTAAAAATGTAACTATAGTGCAGTAATGTTCTATACACAATTTATGGTCCTTCTCAAAATGTAGAATCATTAAACATGAAAATGTAAAAAAATGTAGAATATGTATAGTAGAATATTGATAGAATATTATAAAAATGTTGTTTTAGTGCAGTAAAATTATATACACAATTTATAGATTTTCTAAGGATATAGAATTTTAAACATGAAATTGTAATATAATGTAGAATATTGTAGGATATGTGTGTTTTTGTTTTTATTTATTTATTGTTACTACGTTAAAGAACGCCCAGGTAAATAAACTTAAATAAGTATCTCGTTTTAACTCAAATGGATTGAGTGAGAAAATTGCATTTGTTACATTTGCTACATTTACATGTTAATATGTAGTATTAAATGTAGCAAACGTTTGATACATAGGTAATTTAAACAAACGTAATTTAAACAAACATATATTGTATGGTTGACAATTGTGAATTGCATATTTCTAAAAAACCGTCTGAAAACGTGTAGCAAACCATTATGTAGTAAAAGTAGTAAAACGTAGAGCATAAATTTTGCTATACATTTTCTACACATTTTACGTAAATAAATCATGTAAATGACATATTTTTTTACTACATTCATAGCGATCATCCAACTGATCCATCAAACCATTTTATCTCGATCAACTGTTGGCCGCAAATAGTTTTTCTAGAAAAGAGTTTTTCTGGAAATTAAACTAAAAAATCCGAAATTAAATAATGGAAAATCTTAATATCAGAACGTTACGCATCTTAACAGGAGACCGGACTGGATATATAATGTGTTTATGACGGGATATACAACAATTTATCATTGGACCGACATTATAAAAAAAATGTTCACGTTTGTATGACACCGATCGCATACCTATGAATATACATACGAATAATCGAATAAGTATTATTTCAAATGTTAGAATGGATCAGGATGACAGGATGACTACAACAAGGGTGGACAAAACCCCTAAAATATTTTCTTTTCATTACAATAAAAAAAACTAATAACAATGGAATTCAAATGGTCATTTTTATTTATTTAGAAATGCTTTAAAGTAGAGAAGTGTGATATAAAGATTTAGGTAGGACATTACACATTAAACGTAGGTACTTCACTGGGAATATTATGAGCAATAAAAAGAAATCACCCGTATTGAAGAAGGTTAATTGAAATTGTATATTATCCTAATGTTTAACGGGAAACGGGAATCAAATTCCATATATGTATGTATGTAGTTGCCAACAACCTACATAATATGCTAAATTAATGTTGTCGATAGAGAACAAGGATTTCTGCTACAGGAATTTATATTAGAAAATACCTTATCATATATATCTAGACATCTAGAGGTAAGTACATATCGGATGATATCGAAATATCTTAAATTGTCATGCTTATGGTTAGTATGAACTGTCATGGTTTTATATTTAATTTTGATAATAGACAATTTGGATTTGGAGTTTAATCAAATACGAATGATTTAGTTGAGGTTATGTGTTCATCATAGGTAAATTAATTTTTCTATTCGATAAATTGAAATTATCACAATCAATAAAAATTATTTCCATCCAAGGATGAATTTACTTCAGCGTTTGCTCAAAATGTAATTTATGATTGAAATAGTTGGTATGTATTGGAAAGTTCCCGTCACTGGGAAGCGAAGCTGGAAAACTTCTATTACTAAAAATCTATAGAAAATAGGTGTTTAGTTAAATTTCAAAATAATTTGGAAATTAAAATAAAACTTTTAAGTACTCGTTTTTGGGGACGATCCAAGTGATTTTTGAGCAAAAATGGCAAAATCTATGTAAGGTATTTCTGGAAAATTTCCGACGGAAAAACCAGCATAGCTGGAAAACTTCTATTGATAAAGAACCATAGAGAATAGATGTTAAAGTTAAATTTAAAATTCATTTGGAAATTAAAATAAATATTTTACTCAATTTTCGGGACGAAAAGTGATTTTTAAGCAAAAATCACGGACTCTACATATGTAAAGTATTTGTGGAAAATTTTCCTTATCAAATCTAGCATAGCTGGAAAACTTTTATTGATGAAAAACCATGGAAACTTGGAAATTGAAATGGAATGGAATAAAAAATGGCTGAATCTATGTAAGAAAAACGATTTCATAAGTAATAATTTCCATTATCAGCCCTCAGTAGCGTTGTCATCAACTACAATTTCAATTAAAATTTATTTTAGTCTAAAAAATAGGTCGTCGCTTTTAAAATGGAAGTCAGAAGTGTAACTAAGTTTGTTGATGTAACCATCAATAATTAATAAAAAAATGATGTACATTAACCTTATTTTATGATAGAATAAATTAATACGTAATTTGATAAATAATAACTAAATATAAAAAGTATTTTCTAAATTAGGTACCTGTTGGCGTCGATTTTTTTTCCCTGATAAATTATAGGGATAAGGAATTCCAAGCAATTCACATTTTGTTTCCATCTGTTCATCTCTATCACTATCACTTAAACAACACATTTTACTTTAAATACCAATAATAATTATACTAGAAATTTATTAAATAATATTAAACAACCACTACGCACTAAGTAAAATATTAAATTAAAATTGTGCTATGTCTGATCAACAGGTGTACAAATTACGATTACGAAATAAAATCAATTGTATGAGCCACTCATCGACATACGTTGTCTAATTTTACGCAATACGTTTTATTTTGGTGTCGTTCAACGGTACCGTTATCTTTATTTCTATTATGTAAAATTCTATTACAATGAAATTTGCGTATTTGTTTTAACAATTTTGAATAAATTACTAGCAAATTTGCCCAATCATATTAATTTCTATATCTATAGGGAGTAAGATGTTTATTGCCAATTAGGTAGCTACCATTTTTAAAAAGAATTCATTTTATTTTAACTTTAACTAGAGGATCCCTGTGCATTTGCACAAAAGGGCATTATCTGTAGGAACAAATTTTATATATATAAACCAACCATTGTGTAACATAACCTATGATTACATAATCAAAATTATTTATTTTCCTTCAGAAATTGTACTAGAATTTTACGCAGCAGTAATGGCGTTGACGTACCGTTGAACGAAACCAAAAAAATAACTTTTTTTTTAGTGCGCACGCAGAATTACAGTAATTTTAATTTCATTTGAACACCTGTTGAGTGAGACAATGAAGAAGAAGTCACCATTTTAATTTAATGTTTTACTTAGTGCGTAGTGTTTGTTAATAAATATTAAAGAATTAATTTTTAGTATAATTGTTATTAATCAGTAAGCACCTAATTAAAGTAAAATGTGTTTTTTAAGTGATAGTGATAGAGATGAACAGATCGAAACAAAATGTGAATTGCTTGGAATTATGTATCCCTATTATTTATCGGGAATAAAAAGAAGAAAGATCGACGCCAACAGGTACTTAATTTGAAAAAATACTTTTTATATTTATTTAGTTAAGTTATTATTTATAGTTACCTAGAGGTAAACTTACGATAAAATATAAAGTGAGGTTATATTCTACATTTGTTTATTGTCTATTGATGTTTACACTCTGGCCCAATTTTCGAGATTATTATTTTAACTCAAAAGCTTTGAAGAAATCCATACTTACATATTTTTATTTATAAAAATCTTCCAATTACATTTCAAATTAAAATTGTAGTTGACAACGCTTCTGCTAAGGGCTGATCCTGATCTGATGGAAATTACAATAATACTGATGAAATCGTTAATCTTATTTCCCCTTAATATTAAGAGCCTATTTTGACTTTATCTCTGACAAATAATTTAAATTTTTGTTCCAACGTTAGGTAGACACCAAACAAATTTGGTTCATTCTAGTTTATTCTAGTTTTTTTAAAGCCATTGTGAAACGATTATTGACATTAAATACATAAATACAGACAATTTAAAATCATTGGAGTTATTTACTTGCTAGCTCACTGTATGTAGGCTGTCCAAACGTTTACATGTAAATTTGTTAAATAATTTTGAAAATAATGATATTTAAAAAAAAAAATGCTTCCACCTCTCATTTCCGAACAAATAAATTTACTTGAATAAATTGTATAAGTAAAGTTGAAGTTTGAACTCGAAGAACATATTTTAAGCCAGGTGCATTTAAAAATAATGAAAATTGAATTTACCCATAAAATAAATTCGAACACTTTTACCCCATAGCACGACTTTAAGCGTGAAGCTTTTTTTCAGGGATATGAAAATGAGCTTCGTCCATAGAAAAAAAACTGATTTTCTCAATATTTAATGAACACGAAACGCTATGCAACGAAAATTGTTTCCAATTATTGTCTAGTTGCTAACGCAGAGCAAGACAGTTGATTATGGTGGTGGAAAGTTTTTCGGAAAATTCTCACAAAACGTTCCCAACCAATTTTTGTGTGGATGATATTTGTTTGTGTGGTGCTCTTCTCCTATATTCGACAGAGGGAATCAATGTTTACCATTATATTAATCTCGGAACGATAGAGGGATGAAAGGCAGTGGCATCAGTGTGGTGGGAAATTGTAGGACCTAGCGGATTATTCTTCGGGGAATTATTTTTCGAGATATTAACAGAATACCATTCTTGGATGCTTTGTGTTCCCTATCTGAATGTTTTTGTTATTGAATAATGAACTGATTTTGGTTGTTGTTGTTGTTGTTATTTTAACATATCACATCTTCCTCTAATGTCGTGATATAGCCAAGGAAGTTGGCAATCTCCATAGGATTTGGTCGAAAGTGATTCTTAGTAACTAGGGCTTTCAAATAGATGCCTAGTTATATGTTGCACGCGCTGGGCAAGCGATTGTCATCGAGGAGTCAATTTTGGATTTGTACGAATTTAGTAGGTGGAACCAGTCTGATCTTTGAAACCATTGACATTGACAGGATGAAGCAGTTTAATGTCTCCAGTAAAAATTGACACCAACCCATTTTGTGATATTCCTTAATGCTGATTTTTATAACAACGTAACAGATATTGATGAGACAACATATCAATGTGACATTTCACAGGGAAAATTGACGTTTCATTGTGTTGTAATGATTGCCCGGCAATGGTCAATAAACTACTTTTCGTGCCGAAACCACCTGTGGCAACAGGCCAGCTAAAGACTGTCGCCTCTGTGCACATCAACTTTAAATGGTTCGGCAAAGGGAGCAGCTAAGTCTAAAGCTAAAGTACTCCGTCTACTACTCCTAAATTGGTGACATAGAGTCAAATCTTGGACCAAATAATCGTACGGTCTGGCATTGTTCAGTATGTAAAAATAGAATAAACAAGAATCATACTTTTGTTCAATGTTCAGAGTGGTGCCATCTCAAAAGATGCTCCAATCTGGTTAAAGAGCAAAACAATGGAACCAAGATTATATTGCACCATGCTGTACTCCAATTGATTTTGATAAATACTTACAAGTGAATCCTAAAAATATCGAAAGATATTGGCATAGTTCGATAAAATACTACATATATTTTTTACCAAAATCGGTACCAATTTTTCAATGGTTGTTGCTAATTTTCGCCATTCTGAGATATTTCGGAACAATTCCAAATATGTCTTGTGATGGAGTTATTTCTTCTATCTGTCTGAATTGGATGGAATCGTATTAGTTTGCTACATTAGTTACATTTGTTACCAGTTTGGTAACAAATGTAACAAATTCGAAAAAAGTGTTACTTTAACAAACCTGGTAACAAATTCGAAAAAAAGTGTCACTTCAACATTGCTGGATATAGGCATAGGTAAGTAACTTGCACATTACAATATTTATTAAGTATAAATGCACATTCCGGTACAAATGTACTTTAGTTGTTATAAATTGGAAGTACAATATATTCAGAAAAAAACTTTTATCTGTTTCTGTTTCTCTTTCATATTTAATAAAAAGGTTACTGACGTTCTTTAAATTACGGGTCTTAAATTTGAATAGGTACTTTGTATATGGACAACGTGACTACAAAAGTCTTTATTGTTCCATAAATATATTCAACAATGGCAATATTGTCATTGGGTTTTTTTTTTATTACCAGTATACTTAGAGAGTAGGTACCGTATCATTTACTTCAGTTAACCCTCCTCACCTATACATCGTATATATAGTAGACTATCCGGAAGGTTTTCATCTAATCAATATAAATGGAATTGATTATGTTTTCAAAGTGTAATATAAGGAATGTCACATACTTCTTACCACATAATTCACGTGACGCAAAAATATTTCTCATTAGACATTGAAAAGTAAGATTAATTCACTGTTTGTTGGTTGGTGTTGTGAAAAAGTACACCGAGTGAAAAAGAAGAAAGAAAAAAAAAAAGGCTGCTAAGTAAAGCTACCATGGCTTCCATACTAAACTATCCCGCCGATACTCTTTTACCACCATTCCGCCACCCGTATGATGTTAATCAAGGGTATTAAAACTTTGGTACGGAGTTTTCAACGCCCCTTGTAGAAAAAAACCATTGTCTTTCTTGTGAAATTCTAAGTCGAAATATGTATGTCCGTCCGTAAGATCTCTATTGTTTTCGGACCTGATCGGAAAAGGTATAGGGGAGACTGAGGTACAGTGTGCACCTAATTTTGATAGAAACCATTCATTTACTTGAAAGATAGTCGGAATGTGGAAAAAATAAATATAACAAAAATGATAGAGAATAGAAAAATAAAGATTTCATTGATAGACCAAAAAGTTCCACGATCTACCGTTATGGCGCTGCCATCAATTTTATGCCATTTCTAGGGTTTTTAATCATTTACTCAAAAAATATTTGGATTACGAAAAAAATGAATACGACAAAAATGATAGAGAATAAAAAAGTGAAGATTTCACTGAGAGACCAAAAAGTTTCACAATCTACCGTTATGGCGCTGCAATCAATTTTATGTTATTTTTAGGGTTTTTAATGATTTGTATTCAATTTGCTCAATATTAATTTTTTTGTACAGATGAAATAGACACGGACAAAGCCGTAGGTAATAAACAAGTACTCATACGGGTATATTATAATCGGCGTAGTCAATTATTCCTTCTTTAGTGGTAAGAATTGTCGAGAAAATGGATACTTTATAGTAATTTAGTATGAAGTGTCATATATGGCTTACCGGCGGATCAAAAATGGTAACCCCGTCTTATGCAACACAAAATACAAAAACTTTTTTGTATTTACAATTTTTGCTCCATTTCATATGAGAATTTTGAGAGTAATGACAAATGTATGGGAGGGCGTCATAGGGGTAGAGGGATTTCGTCCATTTCCAATATTAAACACCCTAGACATATTTTAACCAATCAAAAGAAAATTCAAGCTTCTAGCTCAACACGTTCTAAAGATATGGTTCCTACAAGCGAGCGAACCGATTGACCAAAATTTTTATTGAATTTTTTTTTGTTTTTTGGTTGCAAAACTTTCAATTCGTGTAGAAAATACGATAAAAACGCGAACAAAATTTTGAAAAATTCTACATAAAACCAAAGCTTCCCGTTTATATTTTCATAATGCACTATGGAAGCAAAATTGGTAACACACAAAAGTAATTTGTGTGTGCCACCAAAGCTACTCCAGAGAAAAATACACAACGAAGAGATTAAATTATTTAATGTACTTAGAACAAATTTTTCTAAATTGAATTCAATGTTTTCAAGTGCTGTGTGCGCGCCTTACCATACAGTTGGATTTAAAAAAATAATTTTTTTGTGTATTCCGTTCAGTTGTGGTTGAACACGATCCATTGCAATATAAAATAAATTGGGGAAAATATTTTGCGCGCGGAAAAATTACATTTTTCTCAAAAAAAAAAAAAAAAAAAAACGTTTATCTATGTGCTAGGAGAGCCTCCTCTGTATTCGTTTTTAAAATGAATGACATTTCATTTAATTTTGCTAAGAAATGTTTAATTCTGCTGGCCATTTATTTGGCAATGCCATATCTAACGGTGGCCGACGATGATTCCGAAATGGAATTAAGTGGTGATTTTACCGATACATCATTTACACATCATTTTTCATTTACAAAAACGAAAAGTTCGGACAACGACAAATCGTCAAGCGGTAGCAGTCTCCAAAGTGATATTAACGAATTTATCGAACTTATACCGTCGAACAATGTGAAAAATGCAATTTTGCAATACTATCGAACCGATCGGGATGTCCAACAGATTTACGATTATATTAATGGCAAAGAATTCATGTCAATTAAGAAAAAACTGCTGAGCGTTAGGGAAGTGAATGAATTTCAATATTACTTAAACAACATTGGGCTGCACATCAAAGAAATTTTTACCAAAATCGATAATCTCTTGGGTATATCAAAGCTCAAGCCACCGCCGAAACGGACCAGTTCAAGTATCCATGAATTTTGTTTTTTTTTTTGTTTTCGTTTAATATTCTGTTCAGGCATTTTTCATGAAAATTTGAAAATCTTTTTTTTTTATAGTAGTAACGCATATTACAATGGGAGGGTTATATGGACTGCTGGAAGATATTCTTGCACTCTTACCTCAAGATGAAATATTCATTTTGTTCTTTGAGAAGTTAGATAGCAGTGTGGAGTTTGCCAATTTGGTTGAAAGCATTGGTAGTGCGGAATTTGGAAAAAGATTTGATGCTCTCAAGGTGAATATTTAAAATAATTTTTCTTTTTTTTCCTTTTTTTTGTCGGTAAGTAATGTGAATTTTCCATTTTGGTTTTTGTAGAAATGTGGTGAACTAAAACGGGTCTCAGCGGAATTGCAAAGACACAAAATTGATACGAAAAAAATTCTTGATATGGTTC
This sequence comes from Platyura marginata, assembly GCA_026745375.1. Classification (NCBI taxonomy): domain Eukaryota; kingdom Metazoa; phylum Arthropoda; class Insecta; order Diptera; family Keroplatidae; genus Platyura; species Platyura marginata. The sequence continues at coordinate 11,472 of JANSTT010001208.1, forward strand.
AGAGTTATTTCTTTTTTGGAACATTTTGAGTGTTATTAGTTTAGTATATTTTCAAATATTAACGTTACACATACCATGATAAAAAAGAATTGTTAGAATAATAAGTGAAAATATGATTAAATTGTTAATTTCCTATTTACTACAGTTTAATGTTAGTCCATTTGATTGGGGGTCCGCTATCCGTACGCAGAGGCTACGTTTGGAATTGATCTAGTGATCTTGTTGTTGTTTATCTGTGCAGTGGGGTGTATACCATTGCGAAACAGTCGCTTTATGATGGGCCTAAAAAAAAACCCCTGAAAATTTGGTTTTAATATTTTGAGTTCTTTCTTCGCCCCTAGATTTGTGCAATTTGCTGTTTTTTTTTTTTTTTAAATCTTGTTGCACAACGTAAATTGAACTTTTAGGGGAAATCTTTATTGGAATAATTTGGAATTTTTTTATGGAATTTGGTTTTTTTTTAAGATTTCAAAATTCTCATAAGGCACATTTTTTGTCTTTTTTTATACCAAACAAAATTTGTTCTACGACATTTTGATTTTTGTCAATTTCTTTAAGAAACTCTAAAAAACACATTTTGCATATGTTTAGGGGCTTTGGGGCAGATGAAGTTGAAGATGGCAAAAAATCAAAAAGTCGTACAATAAATGTTTTTCGTGTTAAAAAAAATGTGTCTTAGAATTTTATGAAAAAATTTTTTTTAATCGAACCAATATTTACTCAAGGAATGATCTCGGAAAAAGTTAAATATCTTGGTAACGGTCCACCCTATTATTATAAGTTGAACGGCTCATTTTAATGTAGTTTTTTCAGATCTACAACATTTTATTCCGCTATGCCACTGCAATTAAGGTTAAATCACCAAATTTACCGAAACCAACAATCATGTATGTCGACAAAGGTTCGAATTAACATATTAGCTTCGGTGGGCAAGCGATATTATTTTCAGTCTTGTCTGTGGAAAATTCCACAGTGCCTAAAATTTGTTAAAACTAAACATTTTTAAAGTTTTTCATCAACATATTCACACTAGGTTGGTAGGGAAATGTGGAACTGAGACCTAAAAGATCTATTTTCACACTAACTATATATACATTTGGTAAAATATTCCTCTCACCCCTATACGTTTAGTTCATGTAAAATTCTCAATTGGTCGACAAATAGCCGATTATGTCTAACTCTATGCAAGAGTGCTAGAATATCTATCTCTCCTCTAGGTACTTTGTTATTTTGTTTTTGTTTTTATCGTGCATAGCAATGTATCGTACAACCATATGACGGCAAAACTAACATCACCATCCCTTTAGAAAGCACCCTCTACAAATTCTGCACATACGCTTCAAAACATTAAGAAATCATTTTGTGTTTTGTGAAGCGTTCCAGTAAAATACGAAAGACAATGGGGACGATCGATTAAAATATTATAAAATGTTAAACGAATACATTCATTCCACCCCACCGATAATATCTTCCCTTTAAATGTTTTTGTTAATTTACTAGAAATAACAAAAAATCCTTTGAAACCATCGAAACGCATAAGTATTGCTGTTGCTGTATTGTCCGGTGTTCCGCAAAGAAGTCCTTTTGGTCTATTTCTTTTTAATCTATTTATGAATGGTTTTGTGTTTTGTCTATCTATGGAGAGAGACAGACAATTAATAATTATACATTGCGAACAATTGAGAGTATAATCATTGGAGTGCTGCTTGGAAAATCGTTTGCGTCATTTACTGGTTATTCTCAGTGATTTTTTTACTCAACTTATTTATGAATTCAATTTTTTTAAGTAACCGATCGACAGAGCGAAGACAAAAAAATACTGACAGAGTTCCTAACCAGACATGTACAGTTCAAAGCGCATCTACACCAGTATGGCCGTGCTGGCAAAACCAACCTAGAGATTCTGTGAAGAACTGCCTGAACATTTCCTTTTTGTGATTGCCCAATGTCCAGTCGTGTCGGGAAAGAGACTTTATTTGGAAATGGCAAAGTATTTACACTTTTCTGGATATTCCCTAAACATTTAGAGACTGCTGATTGTTCCCTTACGCTTGTTAGATGAATTTTTATAATTTTTGTCTCTCTCGTATGGACTCCAAATTTTTTTGTTCATTTTTATAGAATATTCAGAAACAATTTCATAAACTGTTGGAGCGCCTCCCCGATAAATAATGATTCCATGTTAAAAAGCTACCTCAATTTGTATTAAGATGGCAACTTATTTTGTTTCAAACAATTAACGAAAATAAATTCTTTCATTCATTATGTACCATTGCGTGTGTGTGTGTGTGTGGTATGTGTGCATATGTATTCATTGTCAACACACAAAAAAAGCATTAAATCAATATTGGTTGGTACCGATAAATCTGAAGACATTGGAAGTTTGCTTAACACATCATTGGTTTGCTACGATACGGTACGGTAATATGGGCAAAGGTATTGCAAAGGTAAATGGCACATATCCATACATATAGTATGTATGTGTAGAGGCAAACAATTCAATGTAATAAAATATTGATCTTTTAATCCTAAATCCGACCACATATTATTTGCTGTCCTCTGGGTATTAATCTTGTTCTATTGTTTTGCGTGATTTAGTGAACGTAATTTTGGTTTTCATTATTCCCACACAATAAACAATTTTCAAAAGGTTTTTGTGGTCAGGCATTTCATGTCGGTTACATGATTAGTACGTTTGTGTTAATTTATTTTATTTAAAATATTGAAATGTAATTTGAAAATTATTTAATAAACTATATCGGTCAGTAACATAGTAAACAGTATGGTTTGCAATATGAAAGATAAACAATGACCAGTATAAATAAATAACTATATTAACAATTGTTAAATAAATATAGATTGGGCGCTATGCATATTGCAAATATTAATTTTTGTTGTTTCTTTTTTTGTTGATAAAATTTGCATACATTGGGGGAGAGAGAGAGAATATTTGCCAGTTCACAGATTTAAATATTGGTTTGTGTTTTTTTTTGTAATTTGTGTACAAAAATTTATTTTTTAGTAAACGCACATCGTGTTTTATTTAGATTCAGTCATTTACCCCCAGTCTGAGTTATAATTCTATTACCTAGCCTAATTCGCAAATTCGCCTAACCGACTTACAATAACCGTTTTATCGCGGTGACTATTATAATTTAAAAGTCTGACTCTTTTTATGGTCCTTCGAGCCGGATAATACCAGAGGTTGGCGCACACCGCACACAAGAACTTATTGTCAGTCTAAGCAGGATAGTGACATAGATTCTACATATATTTTGTTCGCTGACAGTAAACATTTTATCGAACAAATGACAGATGAACTATACCTTCTTTCTTCTTTATCCTGGATCGACCAAGTGGTACAATTAATAGTAATACAACCGTTTTGTTACCACTAAATTGTGCATTTATCTAATTGATATGATGACATCTTGTGTGTGTGTGAAAATGCAGTACTTGATGTGTTTCACTTGGAAACCTTACAAATGCTCGCCATTTCATCTGTCACTGTCATTCTGAGATCCCAAGGCAGCAATTTAACACCAAAGTTTGCTTTGGTATCTCAGAATGACAGTAACAGGTGAAATGAAGAGCATTTGTATGGTGTCCAGGTGAAACTTAACTTAACTTTGGTGTTATATTGATGCTTAGGGAATATTGTTACTATAAGTGTGTATTAGGGAATAAATTACCTTTTTTTTGGTGATTGAATCCTTCTCCTATATTAAGAAAAAAAAATTGTGATATGAAAAGGGTCCTCAAGATTAGTTAATTATTAATTAAATTAATAGTTATTAAGACAGTTTTGCTTAAAATGGACGACTAATATTCCCCTATTCAGTTTGACGTATTTTTTTCATTGGAGGGGAAATTTTGGCATTTCATATTTTTATGTGCGAAAAGGTAAAAATGGAAAACACAAAAACCGTTCGCACATAAATGTGATTTAATCTACGGGTAAAACTTTATGAAAATCCAATTCATTTATGAATATAAAGCAATAAGTACCTCTATGTATAGATATATATTTATATACAGTAGAACCTCGATTGTCCGAGGTAATTGGGACCGGGCAGACCTTGGATAACCAAAAACTCGGATAATATGGTAGACCGTGTTCAATCGAACACAAAAGTTTTTGTTTTTTTTTCACCTCGGTGTTAATAGGGAAACTCGAATAATCGAGGTTCTACTGTATATATAATGTGAAGGCCCCCAAAGAGTGATATTGTTTGTGACGATAATTTCTGTTTTATTTTTTTTATTTTTTTTGTTATTGCTAAGGTCGAATATTTTATTATTTACCTTTATCTACCAAATAGAAATCAATAAAAATCACATTACACGTAACTGTTAGATGGGAGGGGAGGAAGGCTTAAGAAAATCTTTTATAATCCGAAATATTGGTCTCGTTTATAAAAGAATAAGAATAACGAGAGAAATAATTTTATCAAACCCAGCACCTATTCGTTCACATATATAGGCCTTAATCGTAATCCCATTACATTGATCCTGCTGTGTAGCATTTATTATATACATATACATATATATCTATATATATATACACACAATATACCCATATATATACTCTTTAAATCCATATATGAGGCTATTATATGGCAGTATATGAAATACAATCCCATTTCTTTTCACTTTTGTTGTAGCTTTTATATTGAGAGGGATTTTATCAGGCGATTTTTCAATTTGTAAAGATGTAGTATGTTTTGTTAGTTGACATTATACAGGAGTGTAGGTGGTATATATAGGAAAACACGTCCTGGAAAATGCAATAAGGGGAAATTGCAAGTTTTTGAAATGGTGGTGGTTTGATGTATTAAAGATATAGGCAAGGTTAGATGGAGACTTTTCTTTCCTTTTTTTCTTTTTTGGGAGATTTTGTTTTTTTTTGTAAAGTCAAATTGATTTATACGTATTTTTTTTTTGTGGAAAATTTTATTGTAGGTGTATTATTACAGCTGTATTAAAGTTTCAGTTTTTTTTTTTTTTTTTATCTTCGTAGGAATGTTAAGATTTATGAGAAATTTTCATATTCAGAATTGTCACCATTTAGGGAGTATATTTAGACATATTTAGGATTTCTTTTGGAGGGGGCGATGTGGGTTTAAAGATCAATCGGAAAATTTACGAACGAAGCAAGCAACATTTTTTTTCAATATTTTTAAAGTTAGAACTCTAATAATTCAAATGAAATTAGTTCATCAAAATTTCAAATATGTAATGTGTAAGTAAGTTTACATACACCAATTTTCAATTTTTATGTACTTAGATATTTTCAAAAAATGGCTTAAAAATTTTGCGAGCGTGGTGAGCAACAATTTTTTTTAAATTTTTCTAAGCCTAACTTATACCGCTTGCTTTCAAGTTCTATACTATGTGTTCGGGGGTGCAGATGAAATGAAACTGTTTTTCGGAGATTTTTTGTTTGTTTGTTTATTGAGCAGACATTTTGAAAATGAAACTGCACTTAAGGCCGGACTCAAAGTTCAACTCATACTTAACGTATATATGGTTGGCAACTTAACCAACTAAATGACTCAGAGTGTAGAGTGGTGATAGCCTTTGAAGCGGGAGGTCGCCAATTCAACACCCGATTGGAGTTTACCACAGTAAGTCTGGTTGATATGGGCATTTTGGTCGTATGATTTTCCTGTTTCGATGAATATTTTATTTTTAATTGAATTTTAACTGGTTTTTATTAAATGTGTCTTTCTAGATGTCTAGAAATATTTTTGGTTTTTTCTTCTTAAATTGGAAGGTACAAGGGAGTAACAAATTAAATAGCCTGGGAACATAGAGTGTTTGGAAAATATTTTCAAAAAGGAAAATTTCACAACACTACTTTTAACAAAGAAAATATTAATGAGGCTATAATTTGGATAACTGGAAACTGGAATAGTTCAACTAGTAAATTTAGTAAATTTTCACAAATGAAATTCCATTATTTTCTGCACAAACACAAAACTAATTAAAGAGAATACTTCATTTATATATCCTGAAGTTCGTATCAATCCAAGGGTTCACATCGAGAAAACTATTTCGAATGCTCTTATCTTTGTTGTAGAATTAAAAAAAAAAAATTAATGAAATTGTCGCGGCGAAAAGAAAATGGATTTTCTTTTGTTTCCTACGTGAACGATTATCTGAAAGCTTTTAAGAAATTAAATGTTTTGTGCAAATATTTTAAAGGACACTATGTGAAATTGCAAACTAAATAAATAATGTAGATTTATTCGTGCTAAAATATCTCATTTTGTTTAATGCTAGCCGGAACAGGAGAGAGCAGAAAAAAAAGAAGAACACGAAGCAAAAAAAAAAAAAAAATTGAAAAGAGGCAACACGAAAATGTAGAGATAAAAAAAAATATGAATGTACGTTTTCCCAGCACAAAATGTTTTCAATGCATATGTGAAAAGAATAAAATTCAAAACCCCAAAACCACCTAAAACATAAAACAACCCTAATTTTTTACTTGGCACTTTCAGTTTGCTGTTAAAAGCAAACCTCGAATTAAGTGGTTTTACATTGTTTTTGGAAGTAAAAACTGAAATAAATTTTTCTCGCAGCTTGAGTGTATACTGTATATGGTATATGTATACATAGATGTATATATAATATACCTGCCAACACATAACATATAAAAATAGTTGGTACCTAGTGTGAAAAATTGCTAGTTTTTCTATCCGAAATAGAGCAATTACAATACCACTACATTTAGGATTATTTTCCTTAAGGGAAAACTATTAAATGGAGGCGAAATATTTCAACTAAAATAGTGTAATAGGTACATATAATGTAATTTGAGTGTTCCCTCCATGAGGCGCAGATTTTTGGTTGCCGAAAATTTGATAAAAAAAATTTTCATCTGAAATTCGGAGGAACTAAAAATTTGATCGTCCCCCCCGTCCCATCATGTTTGTCGGCTTAGTTACTACCCTACTAAATTTCAATTAAGAACAAATTCATTTTATGTTTTATTTCAAAGATCTTCATACCTAATCTGAATAAAAAAGGCTGTCAAGGATAACTACAAAACATCCTACTGTGTTTTGTGTATTTTTTTAAAAAATAGTCACCCATAATTATGTGACATAAAAACTATAAACTAATTGTGGAAGAAAACATTAAACGTTTTCCAAAAAAAATTGTATGAAATGAGGTCAAAAGGGTGGGGGAGGATTTCGGCCATTTTCAATACCAGAGTTCTCGCAGCCCCAATAGCCATAAATCCATCATTTCAACTCTCTATATGTATAATTGTACATTTTACATATATATTTTGTAATGGAGCGCAGAGGAGTTAGGGGTAGCGTGTTAATTTTGTTCGTATAAGATGTCCCATCAAAAAGTACTAAAAAAGGGTCCAAAAGACTTCATTTAATGGGTGTAAACATAAATTCTCCAAAAAAATTGTATGTAGGAGAGAGTAGGGGAAGGTTAGCTGAATTTTTTCCCACTTCAATAAAACCCTAACGAAAACTTTGACTAAAACCCTGCCAAAAAATTGTTTTCAAATGCCTACTAAATCTTAAAATATTATTGATATCAACATAACTAATTCACCCTCTTCTTTATATTTTTTAAGAATTAAATTCTTCGTATACCCATGCGAATTGAGACATGAATAATAATTGGTTAGCATTCACCTATACATTAGTTAGGTACCCACCCACCCACCTACCTACCTACCTACCTACCGCTGGTTCTACTCAAAATCTTAATTTCTAATATTATTTTTGTATATTTCGTCTATAAAAAATGAATTATTCAATCAATGTGATTGTTTATTATGTCGTTATAAAAACAAAAGGAAATAATTTTAATCACGTGCCAATAGCAAAAGCCAAAAACCTGCCGCGTTCTCCAACTTCAATATTCACAAAATGTTTATAAATAATTCAACAAAAAATCATCATATAATTAGAACGAAAATTCACAAAAGTGACATTACCGAAATTAGAATTTTAATAAATTATATCTCAAAGCATTATAAACGGATATATGTAGATATATATATACGAACGACTCTTATACAAAAAGCTCACGTCACCCTTCTGCAAATTACGTATATTAAAGCTAAAATAAAAAAAAAAAAAAAAAAAAAAGCGCAAGGTTATAAAAGGTTGGATAATATTATTTTTGATGGTATACCCTTTTACCAGGAACATCGAATGCTTTTTAGCTCAACGGCCATATATATATATATATATATATATATATGTATATATACCATCTCGACCTGGCGCGTTGTGTTAGCGACGAGAAGAAGTGTGTTGTACCCCCAACAACAACAAAAAAAATATTTCTGGATTCAAATTCTGAACACAATGTTAAACTTTTATACGTATTACGTATTATATACCTTAGATGTCATTTTCATGTTCCTTTTCGTTATTTGACGAATAAAAATGTGTAAACTTGTTTAATATCTTTTTTCTCTTCTCCAAAATTTTATGGTAGAGAATAATATTTTTAAGGTAAATTGAAGAAAAACAGAAAAGATTAAAATGTATTACGTACAAAAAAAAAAGAAGAAAAGTAAATGGAATGAACCTGAAAGTGAAAAAATTTGTTACAATGACAGATAACAGAAAAATTATTAATTTTCATGTTCACAAATTTGATGAAATGATCAGATAGGTGTGCGTGTGTGTGTGTGTTGTGTATACGATGTGTGGTATGTGTACTCACCCGCGAGTGTATTTAGTCATTTAATCAAACTTCCAATGTGTGTGGGAAAACTGGATGAAAATGATTGACAATTGTAACCGGGAAACGTTTTTGAAAGGAAGTGGAACATAGGAAAATAAAGTAAAATGACACTTCAGTTATTTGTGTAATGTATTTGTAACATGGGTAATTTAAAAATTATATTGTACCTAGGGGACTTTATCTATAGGTCCATCAAAAGTACAACGCCTAGGCGGTTTTTTTTCTCTTCAAGACAATACGGTAATAATACCACTAATATCCCCACAACATGGCTACTATATCATCAAGCAGAGCAAAATTTCTTTTTTTCTAAAGCATGCGGCAACTATTGTAGATTTTTTTCCTCACAAGAAAATGATTAAATACAAATAAATTCATGATTACCTAAAACTCAGAAAAAGCGGCCTAAAATCTTAAAATCTGACGCTCCTCTCAAATTAGCCATTTATTGTACAAAAAGTGATGATTTTCCGTTTTTTTCTTATAGCAATCTTCTTGAATCGTGTTTTTTTTTAATTTAAAATTTTTGGACAACCCTAATATCAAAAAGTATTACGAACATATTTAATTAAGATCGTAAAATTGAACAAAATTCTTATTTTTAAAAACGACATCGAAGTTAAAGAAAATACCAATTTTATGGGGTATAATATTTTGTACAACCCTGATTTCTAATTTTCAATATAAAACCGATTTTTTCTGATCAATAATTATAATATGGAGTAAGATTTTGTTCATTCGGTTTTCCTTTAAATATAATATGTGTGTGATTTCTTATACCTGCTCTCGTATTTTGTTTACGTGATACCAAATATGGTACAGTCGAGAGCAAACACTAGAACCATGTTCTACAAAAAATGGCTTCCATATCTCTTAAGAATTTCTAATCGAAGTCAAATTAACTAATTCATACAAAAACGAGAAATTAAAACAACTTCTTTCCCGTTAAAATATTCTTTTGTCATATTGCGCAAATTTTGTTACAATTTATCTCAAAAGTGTAGCCATCCTAAGATGTTCGACGATGCGTTATGGTTATAGTAAGAGATAAATTCATTGTTTAAATTTACCCCTCGTATACATTATCCGCACTCTCCCCAATATACTTATTTCGCATATTAGCTTTGACGGACTGTCCTTTACAGCTGGTGGATCTCTCACCGTACGGACAACAGTTTCGAAATCATGAAATCACAACAACAGTTTGAACGGAGATATTAATATTTTTAGGTAGGTAGTAGGTGTCCGTATGAGATACACCTGTTGCTCGATTTACGCGGTAGATATGTTCTACACAAAAACCACCGCGTAAATCGAGGGATGGGTGTATCTAATTGATTGAGTGGAGCCTTAATCTGTTTAGTTGAGTTACATATTCATCGAGTCCATTGTTGAAAGCTCCAGTTATATTATCCCGATAGACATTTCTTAGGTTTTTTTTTTGTTTTATTGTGTTTCATTCATTTCAAGTGTCATCTATGAAACCTTTTAAATGTTCGCTATTTTATCGAAATTACATTTGGCCATATTGGCAATCCAAACAATTTACCATGTTTAGCCTTATAATTCAGTGACGTCCGGTTCTCGGATTCAACGGATTCAATGAATCCGTTGAAAATTACCCATATAATCAGAAGTAAAACATTTTTGTCGTATCTGGTTTTTTTTATTTACACAAATTTTGGTATAGTCATTAGCACATAATTGTCTAAAGTTATGCAATAATATACTCTGTGCTAAGTTATACGACAGATTCAATTTTTAAATTGAGTATTCCTATACATATACATGTTTTCAGCAAAAGAGCAAAAGAGATAATAGATTTTCTATAAATGGGTTAATATGCGTATGGGAGAGATTTTACTTCGATAGATTCAATTCCGTTGGTTGAATCATTGCGTTGAATGTTGAATTTGTGGAATTGTTTGCTTAGTAGGGCTCATTTTCAGCGAAAGAGATAGTTAGTTAATAGAATGTTGTTAATATATGCGTATAGCAGAAATTTTACTTGGATAGATTCAATTCCATGGGTTGAATATATGAAATTATTTTTTTGGTTGTGCGCGTGTTAAGTATTTATTTGTATTTTGTGTGGGTTAATGGATAACCTACTCCTATTTTACTTTTGAATCCCTATCACGAATTTTCACGCGACGTCACTGTATAATTACTTACATTACCACACTTACACATACACACAGGCAGTGAAATTTAGAATTTAGTTTTTCTCTGTTAATTTAAAATTGAGTAGTCGAGTAGGGTAGGTAATAAAAATTACATTCTTTATATTAGGCATATAGTTAGTTTTATTTTATAATAATAAAAGTGAGTCATCTAAAAATAAATAAAATTTACATATTTAATGAGTCAGAAATTAACTGTGACTGTGTAGAATGTAGGTACACAGTGTTCGGCAATAAAATTTGAAAAACTAATTAATGATTCTAACCTATAACAAAGTTACCGAACCAGCCACTAAAACTTCCATATAAAATTTCTCCATTTGCATGTACCCTACACAACCTACAGTAGATAACTATACCTAACTATCCCCTATATAGATATAGGGAGGAATTAAAATAGTTTTCTGGTTTTGGAGGCTGTCATGCCGTAAAACATTTCAAAAATTTTATTGTCGCAACCAAATTGAAATAATTTGCTTTAGTGAACATTCTCTATATATGTATGTGTAGAGGTATGTATATATATATATATAGAGGAGAGATTCATACAATGATAGTAGAGTAGCTGTGAAAAAGCACTGCAAAACGAAGGCTCAGTGGAATGAGAATCAGCCACACCAGGAGCACAAAGAGACTTTCCATTGAAAGTGTTAATGAGACTCTATTAGTTTCATAATTGAATTTTGTAATTTGCTCGGTGTTATTTTGTTAGTTTTCAATGGGCATTTTATTTTATCGAATAACGAAGGGATTAGTTGGTATTTTATGCGATATTCACGAGGCTTAAATAGTCAATCAAATGAAATTCTATAGATACAATAATACAATAAGGATTTTATTCCATGATAATGAGCAAATATAGATTAAAGTGAATATCATCAAAATCATAGCGTTACGTATTCTAAATCGATGATTAAACAAATCTAATTATATTATAGGAGTAGTTGTGAATGATATACGTGATATGTATACACCTAATCCTTTTTTTATGCGACATTTTTTTGTTGTTGCGCGAATTCACGCGATTTGTTGGTGCGCGGCACGAATTCTTTTTTATGTGCGATTTTTTTTTGTACTTGTAACTAAAGGATTAAAAAGGATTAAAGTTTAAATTTAAATTTTCCGCTAAAATGCGTCTAACATACGATATAAGATTGGTGTTTTTTTTTTACGCGAATATTTCCTATTACGCGACTTTTCTAAACGTCTAGAATTATTGTAAATATATGTAACGTAATTTGTAACTTTTTTTACGCGACGATTTCCTGGAACCGATAATCGCGTAAAAAAAGAATTACAGATTTTTATCGATTAGCTATGTTGGATGTTCTTAAATATTGTACAGAGAACCCGTCCATTTCGTCAATTTTTAACAAAAATCTAATTGTCTATAGCAGAGTTCCCCCAAACTAAGGTCGGAACAATAAAATAATTAATATCCCTAAATTTGCTTGGCATCGGTGTGTGACGCTTACTTATGCGCATAGTTGGACACAGCCGCCTTCTGTCACAAAAACCATTTATTTCAAAACGAAAAGAATAGATAGTTCTACTGGGTCTATATAGGCATCAGGGACGACGCTAAAGGATCTCGATGATCTTGAGGAGGGTGTGGAAGGAGGGTATTTTCTAAACTAAAAATAAATGTCGTTATTTGTTAATTTTGGTTAGATCCCAAAGGCCTTAAAGGGGGTAATCAGCTTTTTTGGTCTAGCGGATTGTTAGCTTTGTTATATTCAATACTGTCTTCCATATGTCTTCCACATGACATTTTGAGTCATTTTTTTGCTCAGGCAAATCATTGGGATTGATTTATGTTTATGTTCTAAAAGTTAGTTTTAAGTTCTTTGGCTCTTTTGGTCACGTTGTCATGTTGTATGTATTTGATATTCTATTATATAATCTTTAGGAGCTTACATCTTCCATCTGACACCAAAATATATTTTCTCTTACAAATTGTTGGTTTTCGCAAAAAATTCGAACATAAATCAATTCCAGCAAACGAAAATTTTATTTTCTGTCTAAATGTCATACCAAAATAATTGTCTGGCAAACAATATTGGATATGACGAACATCATACATAAATATTCTATGTTGTCGCTGGAGCCTTGGAAGCTATGGCAGTGGTACCATATAGGTTAATATATCAACATTTCCTGTTATACTTTCACATATTGTTTTATAATTTTCCAAAAGAACATTTGATATGATAATCCGGGAAATTTGATTTTCTCGGTAAGTATGGCAACCAAAATATTTGATCAAATTTACAGTTGACACTAATAGATTAACAAATATATTGTTCAAGTTATTTGAAGTTGATGTATTATCTTTACCATTTTTTGTTTGTTTGTTTCAATTATAACTTCACTGTGATTTTAGACTTGACTTGAGAGGGTCAGCTATAGATTATTTTTGCATAATAAGTACACTGGGAATTGTTTTCCCTCTGTTTTGAGGTATTTATCTATATTGCAAAAATAGTTTCTTTAAATTAATACAGACATTTTCTATGGTTTGAGGTGGTGGGTGGTTTGGCTTCCACTTGGAAAAGTATCCTAACTAACTAACCGTACTATGTATAGGAATAAAATAAATTAATGAAATTGCAATAATACAGTGGTATAATTGCTATGACATATTTTATAGTAGGAGAATATGGGGTATATTTTTTTTCTTTCTAAATTGGCGTCTTTTCGAAGCGAATACAATTTTTCAAATATTTTAAATTATTTAACCCTATTTAAACGAGGCTATTTTTACCTTGGTAGGTTGTGCCAGTAATTTTTATTTTTAATAAATTTAAATGTAGATGAAAAGTTAAAAATTTTGTGTAAAAATATTGATTGATAAAATACATAAAGCCTCCGATCGGTAATATACGTATTAAATAAATAGGAGTGTTTATAAAATGAAAAGGGGTCTCAAAGACACACTTTTGTAGGATTAATTGATTTCTGGAGTGAATTGATTTTTCAGTAGTCTAAAAAGCATGTGATGACTTAAATTTTTCAATAATTTTTTGAGAAAATGAAAAGTTGATTGATTTTATACTACAGCGATCATCACACAGTGTTAATTCTCAAAATGGCCGCATTTCGTAAGGGCATAAGATTTATTTAACAAAAATTGAAGAATAATTTTGAAACAAAAAAAAAAAAAAACGATTTTAACTAATCGATAATTTTGTAATGGCGGCTTTAACAGTGACGCCATTTATGAACATTTTTTGGGATGGGAGGTCAAAATTTTTTGAAATAACTAATAAATATCTTAAAATAATTGTTTAAACGTCAAATTTAACAAAAAATTATTTTCCAAGTTTTTACATATTTGCCTAACCTAAATGGTATTACTCTCAAAATGGCCGTGTTTCGTAATGGCTCCGGGTATAAGATTTATTTAACAAAAATTGGTGGATAATTTTGAAACAAAAAAAAAATCATTTGGAAACAGAATTTCATATATCGATTCTAAACCAATTCTTGGAATAAAAATTAATTTTCTAATGAGGATTTTAACAGCAGTGGCGTCATTTATGATAATTTTTTTATATTCTAAAATTACCACATAATTATTTTCAAAATTTCTTAATATTTACCTAAATAGTATGCCCACATGGAACATTTAAAAAGATTATCATAATATTTACAATGCAACACACACACACTTCATATTTGAGCAAAAATAATTTGTAAATTATGCTCTTGAGTATAATATTTACCTACTTATTTCATAATGCAAAGCTCTAAACGTGCATTTATATGAAATTAACAAATATTGTTTTTCTCGTAGACTAATAAATATTCTTTATGCTTGGTTTGCGAATTATTTTAACTTGCGAGTTTATAGAATATAATGAGGCCAAGAATCATATGAATTCTAAATTTACGAGGGTTCGAATAATCCGCTTTACATACTAAAAAGGATAAAATGAAATATTTAGTATGCAAATTCAACGAATAAATATACATTATGTGGTATTTTCTAATTGTGTTGCTGGGTTAATTGAAATCGGCTTCAATTGAAATAATTTTGTATAAATCTATATATATATATATATTTATATTATTATATATGTACTGTACATATTTATAATACCTATGTATTACATAATATTAAAAGAAAGCTTTAATAATAGACTTTCGGAATGTTAAGATACAATTTGTTCAATTATTCTACCTAACACGCGCACTTTGTTCATTTATTTTCGGTGAAAACGTTTCAATTTATGCATTTCACTCCTGATTTATTTTTATCTATCATCTTTTCCATTATATTGTCGTTATTTTGTCCCTTTTCTTATCGGGTTTATATTAACACTCTATTTTATGGGTCAATATACAAAGCTTTTAAGTCCTATGGATGAGCCAAAAATCCGCCTTGTTCTCTCTCGGCTACACTGTGTGTTGTTTTGTACATTGTTTAAGGTTACATCTAGATAACTTTTCAATTTGTAAAATTTGTAAGGGGATCGAGTGGTGGTGGCGTTGCGAAGTGAATTTACCTAAATATAAAATAGACGAAGTAATTAAAATTAAGAAAAAATTAAAATCAAATTAGATGCGATAAATTATAACAACAACAAAAAAGAAAAAAGAAAAAAAGGTCCACTTTTCTTTTGAAATGAAAAACCTTTTACAGTGACACGTAAATCAATCAACAACAACAACAACAAAAAACCCTTTTAAATATTAATTTTAATTTTTCCTTTGCTCAGAACTTTTGATTACCCAGTAAAAGTGAGAGAAATATGGAATAAAAAGCAATTCTAATTTAATTGTGACTTCAATTACTGATGGCTTCATAATTGAAGGAAAAAAGAAGTTTTATTTGAGTGCGACATTTCTAATTTGTTTCATCGTTTCTAGATTGTGATTTGAAAATTGAAGTAATGACTATTTCCAAAGATTCTGAAACATACAATACAATACATTGCATATATGTAAAGACACTTTTTTCGGTGCGATCAAATTTTGAGAATACGAGAAAAAATTTTATTTATGAAAATTCTATATGACGAGCATAGAAATTGATTTCACAGAGTACAGTTTCTCTAACAATGAAGAAAAGCTATTGAAAACCTCAATTTCGTAAGATTTTCTTACACAGGAGTATTTTGGAAATTTTCCAATTTAATAATTTATTCTAGGTTTTTATTCATTAAAGGCTAAATTCCGATTAGTGAGTGTGATATTGACTAACTTGAGTTATGGTGGCTGAAAAATTATATTTTGTGCTATTTTTATACTACAAAAGCTAATGTAACATAAAATTCAACATTTGATAAGAGCACGCATTGCAAATTCAAGAAATTAATTTACCTAAAAAAATTCCTCTATCGTTTTATTCATCAAATGTTGTCATTTTCAATTTACTTTTTAACCGCTAGCTGTCAAATCTATTGGAAAACCATTTACAACAACAGTTCTACAATAATATTCCAATGAAATAACTAATTTGTTTTAATAGTTAATAAAAGTGTGTCGTAAATTTTATTGACACTTCAATGAAAGAAAAAAGCCCTAAAAATCAAACCTAAAAGCAAACAAACGAAAAAAAAAAACAAAACAAAACAACCAGAAAACCCCTACTCTACCATAATTATCGAAAGCAAACATAAAACATTACAATCCCATCCGTTGAGTCCTTAAAAATAGAAGAAAAAAAAAAAAAAGGTTGTGCAACAACAAAAATACTTAAATGCCACATAAATTAAAAATTCCGTTCGTGTTCACGTTTTGTAGTTTATTCTACATTTTGGTATGCAAAGCAGATTACATTCACCCTAGCTATTTTAAAGTTTTGTATTATTTTTACCATCATCATTTACAAAGTACTCATGAATTTAAACAGCCAATAGAAATTCAATTTATAAGATTAATTAACGAGAGAGGTTTATTTACATGGTGTTTCTATACTGTCGATGATTTCTTATTGCGTGATTTATCGTCAGATTTCTGTACATACTGTAACGTACATATGGACAGAAATGTTCTATAAATAGTAAATGAAAAGAATTAAATTAAAATCTATATAAATCTGACCTTTTAATTCATGATATACTCTACATATTTTTGTTTTTGTATTAAATTTGTATGTCGGTGTACAGGGTCGGCTGTTTCATATACATATAGTTGGAATATTATGGCAGGATGATAAGCTAGAGAGAGGCAATATCAATAAATTAATACTTTTCATTTTTATATACAAAAGCTTCTTGTATACAATTTTCACAAATAAAAATTTTTCTCGCATGCTCAAAATTTGACTCCGTTTAAAAAGACAATATTTTCCTAATAACTAAATATCTTCGGCTTTTTTTTAGATAATGTGCTTAAATAATAGGTATATTAAGACCAGTAAAAAAGTATAGTCAGTTATAATACATCAAGTGGTGGTCCTGATTGATTTTTTTTTGTTGTTATGCAAATTTCATCCCAAAATCATAGTCAAATTATTCTACTGACTTTAATATAAATATTTTAGTATAAAATTTGATTGTCATTTTATTCCAAAAGTAATTTTCAGACTTTTTTGCCTCTTTCATTTTTTTCGATTTTCTAACAAAATACTGCAAAAATTGTCAAAAATCGCAACCTAAAGCTAGGAAGGCAACGGAGTCATTTGTTTTGACGATATTTGGATAGCAAAATGCAAAAAAAAAAAAATTACTCAAAACTTACTATTGGGAAATCATAGTAATGTTTTACTGACTATACTTTTTTACTGGTTTTTGTTTAAAAAAAAAAAAAAATAAAAAAAATTGCACTCATATTTCGATTCACTAACAAATAAAACAATAAGGTGAACTCAATGCGACTATAAAACATCACATAGAAGATTGGTGGAAGCAACGGTGCTTCTCTAGCAACTTTTTTCAGCTAAACATACGAAAAACTCTTATTAATATTGGTATAGGCAACGTATATAATATTTTCTATACCAACACTATACAAAAGCCTTAATTGACAATATATTAAGCTTGCTCATATTATATTTCCCATTTTTCTATCCTAAAATCGTGCATATTACAACATTGACCTTTTAATATGATATTGCTCTATATATATATATACATATATGTATGTATATAGCAAGCATGTTTTGTTCCAAAGCATCATCGGCTATTCATTTTTATGTATTATGTAAAAAGAAAAATACCCTTCAATAATTTTCCGACAAATTTCTAGAAATATCTTAATAAAGGATTGCTCTTCCCATACCCATAATAAATACAATATACGACTATGTATAGGGAAAAAAAAAATCTAATTCAAGCTTCTGTGTGATGCCCATTGAAAGGGAAAAAAAAAATTTAAGGCTATTTGTATTCAAAGCTAACTCGATAAATGTAATCGAAAACATTTGTATGAAAATTCAATTTACGATTTTCGATGGACCATTTCAAATTTCCGCTGTTCTATATATGAATTTGTTGGGAATAGGGTCAATTGGTATGGTAGTAATAATTGTTGAGTGTTTTCAATGTGAATTTTATTAAAAAAAAAAAAAAAGAAAAAGCAAAACGAAACAAAACGAATGATTCATCGCCGTGAGTGTTATCACAGTGAGCTTTAAATTTAAAGTTTAGCGTTGTGAAATCGATTAGGTGAAATTTATAGGTAAATTAATTTTCTCTTCAAACAATACTGTGTCTCTCCTTTCTAAACCTCGTTGAGTTTCCAAATATTAAAATTTACATTCTCCTTGGTTTACGTACAGGTATACCTCCTACAACACGGTATCCTCCAACACGGTTTATTCTAAACACGAAAAGAAAATTCTCATATAACACGGTTTCACTCTAACACGATAAGAAAATTACGAAAATGTATGTACTTGCTTTTAGTCTCCTACAACACGATTTCGTACAACACGTAATAATGTTGGAACCTATCAACGGTGTTATAGAAGGGATACCTCTGTGTACATAATTCCAAGATCTTCTTAATCACGTGATTACAATTGTGCCATTTACGTTGTTTTGTTGTTTTAAAACTATTATTATAGTAGTATAGGGTGAATGCTACAATTATTAGTATTCGTTTAGTGGTTTCCCATTTTATTAGCTTTTTCTAGTTTCTACCGAATGATGATCGTTCAATTTCAACATACCCACCTATCTATATGAACGATGTGTTCTTAAATAACTCCGAAATCGATGGGAATCGAATCTTAGAACACACTAAACTTCATACAAAATGGCGTTCGAAGAACATTTAAGGTGCAATGAAGTTACTGTGTACGTGTGCAATTTCCAAATTAGCTCATCAAAATATGCGTTTTTGTAAAATCATTAAATAAAATATATAAAATAATAAATGAACAACAAATGTTACCCCAGCTTCTCCTATAAAATATTATTTCTATAACATGCATTTTCTTGTAATTCATCTCACTGAGTAGTTTTTTTCAACTTATGAAAAATGTGGGAGTAAAAATATTAATAGTTTCAATTAAAGACCCCCGCGTCTCCTATACTCCTATTGACCGTTTCTTCCCAATATAATGAGAGTAATTAAAATATCTGATAAACTAAGCAACATTTTTTTATTCCAAAAACTACCTAATTTGTCAAGTTTTTCACAAATAATTAAACCTCATTCGACCCAAGTTCTCCTAAATTAGAAGATTACTAAAGTCATGTATACATTACATACTTATTACTTATGTGCTTACACAGTTATGTCAAAAATGGTTTCTTATGCAGAAATTATCGTTCATTTTTTTATCGTTTTATGATAACATTCATTAAATTGTAGCCTTAAGCTTACAAATGGTAATTTATTCGAGCAGTCCAAGTATATAACAATCCTTTGAGGAAAACATAAATACATTGGTCATCTTATCATAATTTATGTCTGAAAACCACAACAATATGCCTTATGGTATATAATTATGGGGGCATAGAGGTAGATATTTATATACCGACTCGTATATACATATATATCTATAGTTCTAGGGTTCTAGAGATCGTCAATCACTGTTCTATATATATTAGAAATGATATGTGACCACGATAAGCCAGACGTAATTTATCTCACCATATGATGTACCTACCAACCATACCAACATACATACATACATATATAGGTAAAGTACGACTTTCAAATGCTTCCAGCAATATCTGTAGGTATATCGATAAGACACCAATGTCTATAGAGCAGCGATTCCCAAATTAAGGGTGCGCGACCCAATTTGGGGTCGTAAGCAACTAAAATTGGGTCGCGTAAAATAAATAAATGAGTTTTTCAAATATTAAAATTGTTTACATAATATTGTAAACTCCACTCATAAATAAGTCATAGTCCTAGTACAGGACTAAGCTTTTTTAATTTAGCGTTCTTAACCCTAAGTGGTTTTTTTTTTGGTAGACTCGACAATTCGTCGTTATATCTGTTGGTTTTTCTCAGCCAACGTCAATTTATTCGAGGCTCTTTTGGAGTTTTCTTGAACTGATTTTGGACTGAGTTTTTTTTGCATCAGTTATTCTGCATTGTAAACCATGCTGCAAATTATTTGACATTTCATATTCAAACTATGATTTTTTTTATTATTTAGGTTTAAGTGGGCTGCAAAAATTATATGAGGTGTAAATGGGGTCGCATGAAAAAAAGATTGGGAATCACTGCTATAGAGGAGAGGTTAGGTATCTATCTCTATACATATCTATCTAACTAATGTTAAGTTGCTAAGTTTAATATGATACATAGAGGCAAGCATGTTATGATTGTTATACATAATCAACTATTATGATGATTATAAAATATTTGGAAATTTGTTAGCTTAGGGCCTTTTGAATTGGTACCCACTTGGTATATATTGTGATAGCAATCATGATTATAATGGTATGGTTATTTTAATGTCAGCACCTCAATCTATTTAAATTATCTGAAAATAAACAGCGCCTAAATGTTTCAAATTAATTCATTAGGGCAACTTAACGATAGGTCTATGCTAAATTAATTGCTGCTAACTTGTAGCTTTTTCTTAAATGTACCAACATTTTGTTTAAAGTCGCATACAGAATATAAAATGGTTTGACTAATGACATAAGCTTAGGAAAAGCTTTGCGGAAATTAAAAGAAAAAAAAACATTTCACCAGTAGGTTACAGGTCAGTAATTTTATTTATTTATTTGTGGTATTTTTTATTAACATTTTATGTTGGTATGTTTTGGACATTCTTTTTGTATGTGTATGTGTGTATCTTTTAGGTTGTTACCTAATTTTTAATTGAATTATTTGGTATCGAAAAGAAACTTTTAAGTTGACCGATATGGTTTTTTTTATATACAATTAGTGTAGTTCGTTTTAATAGCCAACCAACAGTATAATTCAATTTCTTCGTTGTTTTAAAGGATCACGGAGGTAATTATGAGAAAATTCACTTTGTTTCCGAGACTGATGGATTAAATACAAATTTTAATTACTTTTAGAGTTTAATGTTATATAAAAGTAGTTCATGCAATCTAAGTGTCTACCGTTTCTTTTTAATCAGTGGAGCCAGACCAAATGTTTGTTCTGCTTTCCATCAATTCGTATCTTCTTTGTATATAGTACAGAATTTAAACGTTTTACTGTAGTAGTCATTTAAAAATTATTTATTAACAGTTACAGCAACGTAAATACAACCAATTTATAATTTTAACTAAAATTGGTGCTTGGGAAAAACTATTTGTATGAAAATTATAATTTTTGTTATAATTTTACAATTCAGTAATAGGCCAAAAATAAAACATTTTTTAGTATTCAAAATTTTTTTAAATTACGTATTACAAAGAACCTTGTTCATTCCGCCAGGGGAACATAGGGCCTCCACATATCCTCTGAAATGGACGTATAACAAAGACTTCCAATATTTAAGTCAAATAAAGTACTTGATGAAAGAAAAGTTATTACACCTATCCCTCGATTTACATTACTTGGTTTCGCTTTAACACGATTTTCAAATTTACTCGTTTCACAACATTGATTACTTTGCATTAAACGCACTCATTTCACAAACGAACGCACCTTTTTTTGTTATTCCCTTTGACGTTTGCCATTGACGAGTGCATAAGTTTGTAAATAAAAGTAAATACGAGAAAGGGTAATTTTGTATTTCTTATAAGAAAATATATAATCATTGTCTCATTTTACACGGTTATTATGAACGTATGTCTACGAATTTTCCTTATATTTATTTACACGACTAATAATTTAATTCCAACCCTCCTTTTTTATATCCAAGCTCCGACTTATTTTACACGGTTTCGTTTTGCCAATTTTCTGTGAAACGTATCTACCTACCGTGCAAATCGAGGGATGGGTGTATTTGATATCTGTTATTATATGATCATAAATTATTTTTTTTTATGAGGATCTAAAATTGGCTCCGAAGTACTCTACACGGCATACATATACGTACTATACTATATTAAAATTAAGTGGTACAAAATCAATCACACTTAAACTTAATCCAAACTCATCTAAATTATTATTCTCGCTATTCTATAGATAAAACACTCTTAAGTATCTACATGCAAGGAATACGTTTGAGGGCAAAGTCATAATAATGATATGTATGTGTTGGTGTACCTACCTATACATAATATGGGACGAAATTATTCAATGCACTTTAAAGCTCTTTTACAACTTCATATTTCATAATTTACTACCCCGTATTTATGTTGTAGCTCAGGTGTTATATGAACGTCGTAAATTTTTGTTTACAAACTAGATGGATTTTTGGTGTATATGTTTATGTGTGTGTGTTTGTGTGTAAAGACAGTATCTTGTTTAAATTAAACATTAAACAGCTTAATGCTATAATCTAGTAGCATAAGTACTAAAATATGTTGTGTATAAGCATTTACTTTCACATAATATCTTCTATATAGTATGTTTGATAATACCTATTTTAGTTTAATATTGTAATCGAAAGCTTAAGTAGCTCAATGTAGAGTTTATTTATTGAGTATAATTAAAAAAAAAAAAAACAACAACAACAAATCATATTAAACAATTTAATATTATTATTGAAAGCAAAAAGATCAATTAAGTAACTGTCGGTTTTAACATTAAATGTGTATAGCGCTTGGGGTCACCAAAAATCTGTCCGTCCATGCAGCGGGATGTCCATTATTGAGAGGATAATGTAAAATTTGCCTAAATGCTATATTCACAAAAAAAAAATAATCAAATTTATTGAAAAAATTAAAAAAAAAAAACCTCAGAAATGTGTTATAGAGAGAGCTGTCCGTTTTTCGTCCTATTTTTCAATGTATGCGTAAATTAATTCCAATTTTTGCTTGCTCTAGATCATAGATGCCCAAATGCGTTCGTTTTGTTCGTTTTAAAGAGATGGCAACTTACAAGTAGTCCGTGTGCGAATATAGCCGATTATACTGTTTGCCCATAGCTGCTCTAGATATAACACTTAACCTCTTGAGGCATATTGACACATTTGTACCTATATATGTTTACTTTTGCAATCAAAATTGCCGTTTTTTACAATCACAAAAAAAAATGAAAAGATAAAAAAAAAAAAAAAAATTAAAAAATTCAAAATTTAAAA
>JANSTT010001219.1:0-34922 GCA_026745375.1 Platyura marginata
CTTTCCCCGTTATGTGATGTTCTCCATGGAAAATTAATGAAAACTTCATTATCATGAAGAACATCTTAGACTTTTCATCAATTCACAAAAGAAACAAAAGCAAACGCAAATGCTCCATTAGTATAACTAAGACGATTTTGTATATACGACGATGAGAGCATAAAGTGAATTACAAAATAAATGATTAAGAGCCCACTTCATCAAATAAGTCCATTGACTTTGTAATATTTTAAATAATTATTATTTTCTCCACTTGGGAAAGGCCCCACCATGCTTCATTAAAATCCGTATGACTTTTGTGTTCCCTACTGATTTTCATTTTAATATTTTATATCTAAGTATCTGCACGACATACCGTAATTGAAATGTCTGTATTAGATCACCATCCATTTGGATAAATGTATTATTCTGGGCAAATAGAAATGTTTTCTCATGGCCGGTTTCTTCAAATGTCAAATCGGATCCACGCAATTCATATGGCATTGGTTGATCGAGTGGTATCGATGAAATAACCGGCGGGCCAAGTGTTGACGATGGTGATGCTTCAGTTATCAGTGGATCTTTGGTGGTTGTTTGAAGATACGGTGGTAGTGTGTCTGGTATAATTAGAAAAAAAAGAATATTTTTTTATTAATCTGCCAACATTTAAATTTATAATGAATGAATATGGGGAATACTTACGAGGTTCGCCCAAACAATGAAACAAACATTCGGCTTCGGTATTAAAACGATTTTGTGAATTACCATCGCATCCACCCCATATAAATGTTTCACAGTCTTTTGTCGCTGGATCAAATTTCCATTTGTATACGAAATTTTTGCACGGTCCCGGATCACTTGGTCCAGCGCATTTTTCTACATATACAAAAAAATAACGGTTAATTTATGTGCTTGTAGAGGAGATATGTTCGATAACTTACCATAGACTTTATCTTTTGGTATTTCGGAATTTGTTGGTATCGCAATGGTGGTCTGTCGTGATATATAGAGAATAAGTATCATACGGAGAATCACATTCTGTTGCATTGTCTTAAGTTCTGGCTGAAAATAAAATTGATTTTAATTTACTATTGATGAGGTTCGATTGATTTCGGTTCGATTTGGAAATGTTTATGATGCGATTTTCTGCATGCATTTAAATCAAGTCAGGATCCTTTTAATAACTTACGCACACTTTTAATTTCACACGAAAACGTTGGTGTCATGAAATCAGTTTCGATGCGATTTAACGTCAATTACGAGTGAAAATTTTCGTTTCGGTTGGTAAAATATTTTCATGTAAAATTGAACTCGTGCGAAAATCATGATAGGGGCCCAGGTGAATCGCTATGTATCCGTACCGATAAAACTTTATATGAGGGACATTTTGGGTTTTTACGATGGTGGAATATTTTTATTGGTCTAAATTTTATTTTTGAATATACATGGATCAGAATCTAAAAATGTCAGATACGAAATTTATGAAAGTCAGAACGCACGTAGGTTTTGGGTAATGGTGATTTTTCTGTTATGTCAATTAGACCTCTTCACCGTTAATGAAGTAACTTTGTTTCTTCGTCGCCATTTAAACAAAAGAAATAATTAAAAAAAAAACAATTAAAGAGGTTATTCATTCATTTTATGATAATTAGAAAATTAAAAATTCATAACGACGCATCAACCTAAATACTAATCTTAGAGGTTTTATTCTTAAGTATATGCGGTGTCACAATAATATGACAAATGTGTAATAAACAAATTCATTTTCCCGAAGTGAACAATTTCACTTTGTTGTCAAAACATTATGGAAAACACAAAACGTATATCGCAATTTATGCATATGTAGTAAGGTTAGGTATATGTAATCCATATGTAATCCATATGTTACATTTGGTACATAAACATAATCATATATATACAAACAATACGGTTGAGGTCATACCATTTATTCAATTAGTTATAGGCTCTTTAGGGTCATATGTACGTAATAGTTAGCATCGACAAAGACATTTTACCATGTGATATTTAATGACTACAATCATCATATACTTACATATACGAGTATGTAGTACATACATATGTATGTACCTAAAATACTTACAACATAAATGACTCAGTACTTCACAGACCTAACATCAAAATTGGCTGCACGAGCAATATTTATGTGATGATGACAGTTTGCAGAATCCCGTACGAACTAATTGACTTAATCTGATAAGATTTTTAGTATGTGATTAATATACGAATACTTGTGCGGTGTCAATTAAGTCACTTTTTTTTTTTCTTTTTGGAATTAGTAGGCGTTTAATGGAAGATAATTATCAATTGATTAAATTAAATTCTATTAAAAGAAACGTTTGGTTATATAATATGGAACGTCTTCCTAGAATGAGAAGAGGGGTGATGGTTTGAACTATTTGTTTAGTTAGAATAAGAAACTTGAATAGTTTTGAAATGAGAAAATGAATGAAAATAAGTTATATACCTACTATAGCTAATATGCAATATAATGGGACGTTATGGTTTCATATTTGTTTATTCTCAAGACCCCCACATTTCATGCAAAACTAAGAAGAAAAGAATTTTGTCGAAAGATCGCTCGCTCAAGAACACAAAAAATTCAAAAACGCGTTGAGATTTAATTTACCGGAATTTTGGATTTAAGGTATTTGAGAGAACTTTTGTATTAAAAATGGGCAAAATTCGCCCATTCATTCAATTTCTTCCTATATCAAATAAAAAATATGTAAAAAATGTCTGGCGGTTTTCTTCCACTAAATAATACAATTTTGGAAGAAAAAAAAATTATGAATACAAAATAATTTTAAGTTTTTGTGTTAGATAATTGTGGATGACTACCTAAAAAGCAAAAGTCGAGTTAACCCTTTCATGTCAAAAGTTAAATTCTATTTATCGAAAAAACAATAAAAATCTAAAACTATTATAGATTCCTTTTTAAGCTTCCCATATGTCTAAGCATACCAATAATAATTATCGTCGCACGACCTTCTAACTAGGCTTCTCATCTACTTTTTGATTGCATTCTGTCCGCCCCTATAAGTTATGAAGCCAATTTTTTATATTAAGAATAGAAAAAATCTTCATTATTCATCCACTTGATCTTCATAATTAATAGTGAGTCTCTATTCTATTTTTAAATGTACTTTCTATTTCATTTTAGATACACATCTTATCCTTATGTATGTACATTACACTCTTATAAAATCATATCATACTGAAAACATAGTTAATTATCTCTTCCGAATTGGATGACCTTGGCTGTAGACAACTTTTATTGTCACGCTAAGATAATAATAATTATAATTTGAGGTATGGATGTGCTTAAAATTGATTGATGGCCAGCTTTATACTTGCGGTGTTGATAAAGTAAATAAATTCAGTTTAATAAGACGTGTATTATTTTTTTTCTTTCTTGAGATTATTTATATAAAATTTATTACGTTAATTGAACTAAAAAAAAATGTCTGTTTGTAATTTGTAGAGTTTGTCGAATATTATAGTAATTCGATTATTTTTGCGATAAACGCACTAACAAATACATTACGATTACAAATCACATGGTTTATTTAATATTTTAATTTGCATCTTTTCTAGTTGCTCTATATAGAACTTAGAATCGGAAAAGTTTACATAAACAACTACGGATTGGTCGTAAATATATATTGTTTGATGAATTCTACATCAAAACTATCTTTGGGAAATTGTTCTGTCTATTTTCTAGGTGAGGCTTTTTTTTTACCATGAGGTGTAAATATCGTAACTAATTAGTACTTAAGTAGTACTTAAAATTTAACTTTGTTTTTTTCAGGTGGTGGACCTTTTTTTTCATGTCAAGTTCAGAAATATTATCTACAGGGGGTAACTCATCATGGACATTGAGAGATTTTTGGACTGGCACGAAAATGCTATTGGACTATTTTGGCTGATCAATTTATCGATGATGGCACATATTATGTAAGTACAACAAAAGTTTTATTTTTTATTATTTATATTTTCTGTATGTTGAACCGCTAATCCACCGAAAGGGATTGTATGTATAGTAAAAATGACCCAGGAAGTTTGATGTTAGGGTCGATTTTGACGTGAGACGTAACGTCAACGTAAGACTATCAATTCACTGTACAATGTTCTATAGGGGGAGCAAAGGGAACGAGATTTTTGTTGAAGTTTTATTTTCGAAATAATTGCGGAGCTACTAAACTTTGATATCCCGAAAAACAAGACGCTCCTCCGGTAATAATTGTAATATCCAATTTTCTTCTTACTTTGAATACACATTGGTATGACTCAATGCTAATATTCAAATATCCATCCACTATAAAAAAAATCAAGATTACATGGGGTAGAGGGTGTTGACGATAAAAGCCCCCTAGTCGACGCCTATGATATGTAACGTATCGTACATATCGTACACACGAACTTTTATGTACGTAGGAAAGGAATTCCAACTATTGATAACAATGTTTTTCCATAGCAAACTAACAATTTAATATAAATCTACATACATTTGAATTAAATATTAACTTTAGAAATTACACATCCAGATGTAGAACGGTTCCCTTTTTTTTGTTTTTGTTTTTAAATAAAAATAATTCCATAAATATTATTTTAGTAGCAAAATCAACAATTATTAATTGTTCAAATACATAGTTGGTACACTTAGCTTTGGAGATTTTTGTCTAAGTTAAATATCTATATTGACCTTTTTCTGTTTACCCTTGTTATTATTAGAAATTTATTGTTGTGCATATTATTATGATAAAAGGTATTTATATTGCTCAGTGGCGGCGGAATGGTGTTTTATATAAAATATATAGAGAAACAAATCTAAAAATGCGAATAAAACTAATCTGAAAAGCTTAAAACTAAAATCTTCTCTTATTTGCTTCATTTCCTGACAAACATGTCATTGTGACTATGAAGATCCCTATTTTATTTTTTTTTCCTATCTGAATATATATGTATGTATGTATGTGTGTATATATACAAAAAAACATTATTGTGTTATACTTGAGAAGGCGTAAATGGGACAATGTGACCTTTTATCTCTGAATTTGTAAGCGGATACCTTACCAGCAGCTTTTCCTTTAATATGATTGTAAATCTTCTTATGTCCTTTAGGGTTTTTATGATTTTGAGATATTTGTATGTATGAAATGTCTATTTCGAAAGGGTTGTTACTACACACATTGAATCAGAGATGTTTTCTTTATTGTTGTTGTTGTTGTTGTGCAAGACAAGAGGATTTTAAAGTGTCCAAAGTGCTTCATTGTAATATATTAATTTTTTTTTTTTAACATTTTAAATATACAAAAAACAAGTTTTTACACGATATGCTTCCGATACGGTAGAAAAATTGTATACATCTGCATTGCACATCTACACGTAACTAAAATAATAAAAAAAAACCGGGGAAAAACCTAAAAGTATAAAATCTACAATTTAATAAACATCAATTAACTAAATGTGTGTGCCTGGCCACGTGTATTTTATGTTCAGTAAATTTCAATAAAAAAAAATGTAATTTCTTTTCTATATCAACAAACTGAACGAGACAGTACTTTACTCTCTTATCGTATCAAATCATATGAAGGGAACAGCAATTACCAACAATAATTGCGCCACTTTCATTCTGCATTAACAAACGATTGACTTGTTCGTCATTTCCGCCGTTTAAACGCATAACTCGATTATCACCCACAATCTCTTTAGTAATAAACAAAGAAGCGTTTCTGTGTCTCAGAATATCTAGTAAGTGTCATTTTAATAAAATTATATTTTTATTTTTATTTTTTGTATAGGTAGGTATGTGTCCGTGTATACTGTACGTGTGTAGCGTAGTGTTGCGTGAATGAAATTTAAGAATTAAATTTTTTTTTCAAGATATTAATCAGAGGCCATTAACTTGCACTGCGTATGTCTGATCCATTTGTAAAATTGTACCAAACTCATTTTTTTCGTTAACAATCCATTTTGAGTCTATAGACAAGAATGAAACAACAACATTTCGGAACTTCATCGAACTCAGTAGGCTGATTTTCAACGCAAACGCCGTCACATATCGATAAGTCGAAATAACCGCTGAATAACCTGCTTGCGCTTTTGTGTGTGTATGTGTGTGACATGCGCAATCATTAAAATAGATTAATATTCAGCATCTTACTTATGTGACGGCGTTTGCGGTCAAAATCAACCTACAAATATCCATTTCAGAAATATTTCAGAAAATATGACGTGCTGCGATCTCTCTCTGGCGAACCCCGATTATGTAATTTATCCGACTACTACAATATTTCATAATAATCCAAAACAACATTCTTAATAAACGGAGCCAATCAACTGCAAATATGTAGTAATTTAAATTAGCATTAGTCAAATTGAATCTATTCCTGGTAATTACAATTTGACGCATTACTGACAATATGTGAGAAAGGACAGATGTTCTTCAATGAACTTCATCAATATATTCCTTTTCCAAATAGATTTCACCCTCTGCCACTAAATATTGGAAAAGCAGAGAAGGAACGAAACGAAAAAAAAAAAAAAACTTTCCCCGTAAATCGTTTTTCATCTAAAAAACAGTGTAGGCTGTATATTATATATATATATTTTCTTGACCCGGCTGTTTCGAACGAAATTTATTCCCAACTCTATATAAATATGTGGCTATACAACATTCATCCACCCTTATCCCTGACTATAAGCACAACCCCCTTGCAATTTATTTTTAACATAGAAATATTACGATGTGTTTTTCTTATTGAAAAGTCTAAGAAGCAAGAAAATTTGTTTTGTTATGTATTTTGTATTGTTTGCATAGGACCAAGATATTGAATATAAGTTGGCAGATCTTCGAACTTTGCATATATTGAAATAGTCCCCAATCACGTTTTAGCTGAATATACATATATGTATGTTATGTATATATATATATGTATGTGTGGCTGTGTGCGTTTCACCCACCAACAGAATTTTTTTTCTTCCAGATATATAAAAATATAATAAAATATTTGCTTATCCCTGATGCAAAGGTTCAACCAATTTATTTATTTACATTCAGATGTTCCGACATTTGCTTATCGGGGGATTGTACAGAAAGTTCGTACTTACTACCTACATATAGTCGTATACATTATGTGTGTAGGGTGTAGGTCATAATATGGGAACATTTCTCAACCGCATCTCAAAAACGACAGTAATATTTTGTCTATCCTTAGTACCTATACTACCTGTTTAGTACATCATCCGAATACATACCTGCTTCTCGCACATATAATATTGAAAATATTGTATTGTATAGTCTTCTCTCTTGCCTACCATTGGTAGGGGTTTAACTAAGCTATTTATGCCCATCACTCCTACAATGTCAAAAGTTTACGTATCCATTTTCCATCAAGAGAATTTATTGTTATTACCCAAGAGGTGATACATATCACTTTGACAATTCTGGTGATCACGGTTACATTACTAGTTAGTGCTGTCGAGGGGGTAGTCACACAGGCACACACAAACACACACACAAAAAAAGTTTCTTCCGCACCAGTAAGATTTATGGCTGTTTCTTTTTATTTTTGTCGATACCTATGTTTATTTTGGATTAATTTTGGTTTTTTTTTTCTTCTTTTTATTTGTTTTGTTTTTGTTTTAGTTTTTTTTCGGGAATGGCTTTTTTTTTTTTGGAAAATTTTTATAAATATACCTCAAATACAGATGGAACTTTAATTAGAAAATTGTTCATAGACTTTATCCTTTTTCTATGTAAGATATAGTTAAACATTCCCACATCCCCCACTGTATATCGGGGAACAAAGTGGACCTTACAGACTTACTATATATTTTGTCTTTCCGATTTGACTGAAATTTGGTATACCACTTTATTTTTGGAAATATTTTTAAAATTTTTTTTAATTTTGTTTGTGATACTTTCTAATAATTTTTTAACCAAATATAATTTATAAATATATTTTACCCATTTTCACCTATTTCCAATATTTTTTCCCTTCAAATTGTTGCTAAGATCTGGCTTTAAAGAAAAACCTATAATTTTAGGTAAATCATACTTGATGATTCTCCCCTTTTGTCAATTTTTGAATAAATAAAAATAATTAATTTGATGTTGTTTATCTCTCTATGTATATTTGAAATATGTATACAAAATACTCGTACATATCCTATAATCATCAAAATTAATTTCTCTGTGTTCTACTCGTATATACTAACAAAAGCTTTATACATAAACTATAGTATACTCTGTATATAAAGCTATTGCAATTTCTCCCGAATTAAGCACAATTTGCCCGTACAAGCGTATACAATTTCCTGCTCCAGCTGTCATGAGTATGTGCACTAATTTGATTTTAGCTATGCACTATCTCTACTAATTTTTCTGGAATATTTTGTGTGTATATGTGTATGTGTGTGCAATTTTGATTAATTTCTAGCAGCGAACTATTTAGAAAATAAAAGCTTTCATAGAGAATCAAAATCAAAATTCATTGAATTCCTATAGATACATTTCTAACCATTAAAATACGGAGTCTATTACTAAAACATAAAGTACGGTGTACGGTTACTAGGGTCCTCCACGCGAAAAGTGGGTTTCAGTACAGTTAGAATAATAATTAATTAATTTCATAATATTCAATGAAATATTTAAGTAATGTATTTTTTAAATTATGTTTTTTAAAAAACAAGTTGACTAAAATAATAGAAAAAGATAAAAACAATAAGAAAAAACAAAACAATCTAGTATAATGTTACTTATAATGATAAATTCATTTTCCCCAGCGATTCATTTTTATAGCAATTTTATCAACGAAAAACCTACATTTTTCTTACAAAATAAAAATTTTTAAAAATACTGCTGCTAATTATTCTTAATTATTATACAATAAAATTGGACTACCTAAAAAAAGAACAAAAACAAAAAATTATTTATTTAATTACAAACAAAAAAACTAATTTTGGGGCACCTAAAATCCCCCACTCCGTATTTAAAAGGTTAAAGAAGAGTAACTAAAATATAGAAAATATCTAGTACTTTATTAAAGTTTTGAACATAAAACTTTTATATTAATGATTTTCACAAAAAAAAAAAAAGGAAAAAAGAAAAGCTTTGCGTGATTGCTTGTTGTGATTGCAGTTTGCAGCATCTAACTGCAATGTTCTTATAGAAGAGGCACTAGTTCCATATAATGAAAAGTAAATCTCAGTATGGGAAAATAAATGGAAAATAATGACTTTTCTTTGTTTTCTCTAACTGAATTGTTTTAAAGTTTCACTTATCTGTTTTATTGACATATTGAAAGAAAATGCTTTGTATTAAAGAGAAAGTTTCAAATTTACGTAATATGTCATATAAGTAGGTATGAACATTTGTTCAATGTAGTTAGAATGTACATATTGTAGTAGCTCCACCCTAGTTTCATGTAATGAAGTATTTATAATCATCTGAGCAGGTTTATTATTTACTACAGCGGTAGTGGATCCATTATTTTTTGTAATTTTAATTGGAATATTTTCTACCTACTGGATTTTGTGTTTTCTCCACATTTCATCCAAAACTGAGAAGTCAAAATTGTAGCCAAAAGATCGTTTGCTCGGAAACAAAATAACTCAAAAACGCGATGATATATTTTGGGATTTAAGTTTTACCTCTGGTATGTATTGGGTAAAATCTCGTCCTATTCAAATTTTTAAAAAAAAAATTGTTTTTCGTATTTAAGCCCACTAAATAACAAAATATCGAAAAAAGATTTGAGGGGACTATTTTTTATTTTTAAAAAAACCAAAACTCAGTAGAAAACTTTGTATAGTAATCCTTGTAGATATTAATCGTAATTTTTTTTGTTTTTTGGCAATCCTGATACGGAAAATGATGATTTTCTTAAAAAATTGTTGGAAAGTCAAAAAAGCTTGGAAATAAAATGTATGCCTTTTGGTTTGATTATTAAGACAAGCAGATCGCGTTTACTGAAAATTTCGGAGATCATTCAAACATTCCATTCTACAGAAGAACAACACCAAGAACCGCACTATCCAATTTATTCAGAAACTTTCTATAATAGTAGCAAATTTCTCCATAATACTTTTTCTAAACGATTACGTCTTAGTCACAAGCGTATATAGTGTAAATGTAATAAGATTAAATTGTCCTCGAATTAATGTTTAGTTGAGACAGTTTATGTTTATCTAATATAAACAATTGTGCTTGTTAAGTATCATTTATTCATCGTTACAAATGGTCCGTTGTTTGCTTTTGAGCTTTAATGCCTTTGCTCTTCGTATATCTAATATAAATAATAATTTTATCTGTGTTTCTTTTCTGTTTGGTACCTACTTACATATGAATAAGAAAAGTTTGCGAAAGTTTTTTTTTTTTTTTTTTTTTATTATTCATTTAACATGCCTTTTTCGGTTAGCCTTTAAGCATGGCAAACGGAAGTTTCATATGGGGGGGGGGGGGCAATGAACTATATATATTTATTTATTATATATATCTAAATGGTTGTGTTGTTCGATTGCAACGATCAACTGTACGAAAGTTGATCTGAATTTAGGTTTAAAATGAATTTGCGACCTTAATGGGTTACTAAGAGAAAAATTAATTCGTCCCTCTGGTAGCTAAAAAGGTAAAAGTTCAGTTGAAATAATGAAATATATGGAAGGCTTTTAAAGGGAGTGGGGTCAGGTTCGCTTTTTATCTGTTATGATATTTTTGAAAAAATCGTACTATGAGCGGGGTAGTAATTTTTGATGAATGGATGTCTTCGTATACTATCAGTTATTACGAGTCTTATTAAATTGCACTTTAGCTCTTCTATACAGTCTCTATACATATCAGATGACAAGAATTTATTATATGAACGCAAATATGATCTTCAATAAATTGTCGACATTAAAAACATCAAATTTATCGTTGCTGTACGGAAAATAAATATTTAATTTAATAATCTCAAGATCGTCAAACAGTCATCGTGTCTCAGCGATCAGAGAGATGAAAGAATTTATTTTATATACGAAATTAAATTAAAATCTTACCTATACAACCTGAAATTCTACAAATAATCCCAACCAAAATTTCTAAGATGATTAATTTGACATATATGTTTTCTGTCTGAAGATCCACTGGCAGTTAATCCAAATAAAATACCGCCTAATATAAAATTTTTCACTCAACACACCGATGAATAAAATAACTTTATTTTCAAGAAAATTGTCATGTTACGTAAGAAAATTTTATATGAAAAAATATTTTTAATATAGCACTTCCTCTAATTCAGTGTGCAAATTTCAATTGACGCACTCACTCACTGTAATAAATTCACAAACAAAAAATTTATTTTTTCTCTCTGCCTCATAAAAAAAAACCACACAATTAAACCAAAAACCAACAACCAATAAAAACACACACAATAATCGCGATAAGGGTTAAAATTAAGCACACACAAAAAAATAATAAATAAAACTTTAATCGGCTTTTATAAGAACAACAAGTATAATTTGAAAAAGTTAAAATGCGCGCGCAACTTTAACTGCACGATTTTGTAGCTGCTCAAAGACTGACTGACTGATAACTGAAATCCATATACACTGCGAATAGCCGCTGGCTACACAAATTAAGCTTAAGTGATTACTCAATTTAAAGTTTAAGAGTGCTCGCTTGTCGTTTGTCTCAACAGAAATTTTTTCTTTTTTTTAATTGTTTTTTGCTTCCACACTAGAAAAATAAGTGGAAGCTTTGTTTTCATTTGCAAATTTTTGTGTTTCCTTAACGTTTTCGAGATTAAGATTAAGGTAACAACAAATTTTGAAGTAGCTTTTCTTGTTGTTGTATGAGCTGCAGGAATAGATTGGCTGAGGTAGGATAGCGAAAGGCGGAAAAGTACTTTTGTGTGGAAACGATGTAGCCTCTTCACTTGGCAGCCTATTTTTTTTCTTCTGCAGATATTTCTGTATCGTCATCAGTGTGTTTGCTCGTAATTAATTTCATGTACACGGAAAAACAACTTATTTTTCATCACAAATTAACATAGAGTTTGGGTTGTTATTACAAATACCGCCTAGTGAGTCTTGTAATCTCTGATGTATCTACATTCTACAGTACGAGCATGTATAATACGAAAGTGTTGTGCATTTCGTTTGTTTTTGTTTGCTCATTATCAGATTATGATTATTTTTAACGACTCTTACCTAAGTGAACACAGATAAGGTGTGAATGGCAATTTAATTTTAAAATTTCGGCTTTTTTTTGTTATTTTTTTGTTTGATCAAAAATAATTCTTAAGAAAATCTTTATCGATAAAATATATCTAAGCATAGGTCTTAATTTAACATATTCTTATATACACTTGGGCTACAATAGTCTGGTGTATATAATTTGAAATTGAATATAATGTTAACCCCATATTAAACTATAAAAGAGATAAATTGGATTGATAAACAGAAGGAGAGAGAGAGAGAGAGAGAGAGAGAGAGAGAGAGAGAGAGAGAGAGAGAGAGAGTGTAAGAAAACAATATTTTGTTGCACCCCGTAATTCCATCTCTAAAATGTGATGAGCTAGAGATCAATATAAGTTTTTTGTTATAAGATATATGTCCTGTCTTATTGAATTCTGAGCTAGAGACTTTGAATTTGTGTGCTGAGAAAGCGATACACAATTGTTTGGGAAAGGACTTCAATATAGGCTGCAAGAGAGGTCTGTAAGCTCAGATGTATAGGAATTAGGTACAAATTTGAGGGCAAATAGGAGGTTCTGGTACACCCCTAGAGATTGTTCCAATATGTGTGGGATTTTTGAGGTTCATGATAAGGAACCAAAACGAGCAACAGAAATTATATATTTTTCAGGGTGTACTGTCTAATAGAAGATCGAAAGTGTCGTAACAAACAATATCAATGGAATGCTAAAAATGAGTAATTTCAATTTAACATCAACTCAAACTCCCTACTGTGGCCAGACTAAAATTAATTTCTAATTATAATTTTTTTTTTCTTTGTCACGAATGACTATGAGTAATTCGATTGTTATATGGATGGTGCAAGTAACTTAACAAATATTTGATCGAATCTTATATGAATTTTCGGAGATGATCATATTATTATTTATGAAATTAAATGTCATTAAGCCGTCTGTACTTTACCCAGTCTCCTATATTAATAGAGGTTATTTCAATGGCATCCTTTAGAAATTATTTTATGTGAATCATTAAATATATATTTAATTGCGTTGTAAATATTTTTAATATGTCTTAAAATCATAAATATTTTAACCTGATAATTATTAAAGACAACAATATTTGATTAAATATTTCAAACTTAAAGGTCAATGATTTTTTGATATTATTTGACGAAATTTGTCGGTGATCTGTTTTAGAAGTCACAATATACAAACAAACAGGCCACATCGTAACACATTGTATGGAGTAATATTTCAAATAAAAATCTTTAATGAGAACAACTCAATCACCACCATGTACAAGATTTAATATGATTGTGCAATTTCGTAAATTTGCAAAAAAAAAAGAAAAAAGGTGCTAAAATCGTGTAGCACTCTAGGTGTTTATGGAAAAATTAACAAATATTATGCTAATTCTTGTCATTAGATCGGAGCGACCAAATGATTCTAAATGTGCTTATTTATATTATTTTTTTTTTTATTTACATTTTGTGTATGTGCGATTAATTACGTATAGATGTTGATGTTTTCATTACACTACTGTGACATATAATTATCGGTTACCAAACATCACTAATGTGAGAAATAAATAAATCAATCTATCACGTCTCTGCTGTGAGTGTGCATATAGATATATTTATCAAAAATATAGATTAGTTATGATTGTGATTGTTTTAATGAATATATAGATTTTGATGTTTATAATAAATAAATGAAGCCGGCAAGTAGGCACATCTGATCTATTACATACTTAATGTTATGAATGACCTAGGCTTATTGATAAGAAATAATAGCTGCATATTTATATCATATGTGTCAAAAAAAGCTAGTCATTTAGTTGATTGCTTTTCCTGTTTTGTTTTCTTTTTTTTTTTTTTTGGTTGTTAATCTGTAGCAGGTATTTTGATTGTTTTTTCTCTTTATTCCTTCTTTACTGATTTTGTTAAAAATTAAAACAAAATGGCCCGGAAAAATTTATAAATAGGTACCATACAGTAAGTTCCTATGGAAAATTATTTAAAAAAATAACAAAATTAAGATTTAATAAAGAAAAAATTCCACAACTTGCCATTGTTATTGCTGTCCAGGGTTATTGATCGAATTACTCAAAATATATTCGAAATAGAGAAAAAACGAATATGTCAAAAATGATGGAGAATAAAAAAATAAAGTTTTCATTAATAGATCGATAAGTTCCACAGCCTACCGTTAAAACGCTGTAATCAATTTTGTATTAAATATATTTGTTTGATAAAAAAAAATAGATAGGGTGTAGGGACAATTATAAAAAGCTTCTCATAAGGGTATATTATAATCGGCGTAGCCAGTTATTTCTTTCTTACTGGTTTATTCTATGTTCGGTGATACGGTACATTATATCCACATATAAATTAAAATTATACAATTACGTTAAAATTTATAATAAATATTAATTTTTGTTTTCTTGCAATTTGCATTAAACAACTAAAAAAAAAATGCTAACGAGTGTGGATACTGAAAAAAAAAAATTTATGGCGTGAACTCATATTATATAAGATGAAAATGGTGTGTATGTTCTATATACTTATGTATGTACTGTATATGTAACAAACATCTAAGTAGAAAACCATGATGTGATATGTGTGCGTATTTTCACATAAAATTATATACCTAAATTTGAATTTTAAATAGAAATCGAATGAGTTGTAATAAAATTATCATTTAAAATGACTTAACATGGATATTACTACAACAAATAAAAATAAAATTAATTTTTACATTTTTATTGTTTTACAGAAATGAGCCAATTATGGGTTTCTATACCTAAATTTCTTTATATATACCATATATACCATAATTTAGTACAATAAGATATATAAATTAGTATAATAAAATATATTCGACATCGATCCGAAATGGTTAAATATTAAATATGTATATTAACCCTTTCGCGAGCGAATTATTTCTGACAGAAAATCCGACATAATTTTGAATGATATCTGTCTGAATATTTAAACTTAGGAAACTTGGAAATTTTTATAATATGATTGTGCCAGAGCCGGTGAAAGGGTTAAGGGGCGTTACGCAAACTAGGGGAACGAAGAAAATAATTAATTTTCTTAGATATAGCGTTGCGTCCATACAAATTAAAAATTTTCCTCTATACTTTTATCTAACATCTACTTAGAAATCAGATTTTTTAAATTTTGTATTTTTTTCTTTTCAAAAATGTTAATTTTTTTTTAAATTGACGTATCTACCATCTATAGAAAAGAAATTCGATTTTTATAGGGTGAATTCTCGAAATATTGTGCTTATAAGAAATTCATCATACCAAATTGTATTTTATTGTTGTCAAAATTTTATTAAAGTTCCTTAAAGCTCACATTGATTTGTTCAAAATACTCATATTGTGTAGTATTCCACAACATATTATTCTATATATTTGCTTCTTAGAAGAACATTACCATATTAAAAAAAAATAAAAAAAAAAATCTACAATAAATATTTTAATTTAAAATAAGTACAACGATGATGCTGATCTTATATTCATTTATAATTACATACCTAATTCCTCTCAAAAACAATCTCGCCAAATTTAATGTAAAAGCTCTTTAGATCAAAGAAAAACTTTTGCTACCATCACTGTGGAATACTGGAATGCATTATTTTTCATTGGAATTACCCATACAACATTTCAAGCTTTACGTTAATATAAATATCCAAGTACATAACCACTTTACTTATGAGAAAATTAATGTTTTGTGTAGTGGTTGCCTATATAACATAGGTGAGCCCCCCGCCCGCCCAACACACAATGTGTACTTGAAGTATATTAATATTTGGATTTGGATACCTCACACTTAGGCGTTGTAGTTAAAAGTGTTTATGTTTTGTTTAGGTAATTTTTGGCGACTTAAGTAAGTATATATTTTACTAAATCACTTCCAAATAGTGTGAGCTTAAGAAGTGCATTATCGACCCATGTACAGACCGAC
Organism: Platyura marginata; assembly: GCA_026745375.1. Lineage (NCBI taxonomy): Eukaryota > Metazoa > Arthropoda > Insecta > Diptera > Keroplatidae > Platyura > Platyura marginata. The sequence continues at coordinate 16,157 of JANSTT010001219.1, forward strand.
GAAGTTGAAAGCTTGAAAAACAATTAATTATTTTCACAAAATGAAAGCTTTTATTGCAAATATTTACGATGTACGGGGCATTTTAGAGCTTTTTTCTTCTTTTATATCTAACAATTTAATGCAAGTGTACTACACCGATATAGTACTCGACTGTGTGCTTGGGCTATTCTCTTTCGTGTTCAATATAAATGCGGTCTGGGTCTGGTGCGGGGAAACACAAAAAAAAAAAAAACTCTTCGTTTGACTATCATGCACTTAATAAATGGAATGGGTAGGAAGAGGTGGACGGCTTAATGGTATGAAAGGTAAGCGACATTCGTTTAAAGTTTGTTGAGTCGTAAAGAGTTAATGTAACGGCGCGTCGCGGTTTAATTAACTTTTGTTATAATTTTTGTCTGGTGTGTGGTTTTTTTTCGTTTTTTCGTTTTTGTGTTTGTATTTCTCGGATTCAATATGCAAACAAGGTACCTCTCTGCAAAACTAACGGTATGGCCAATAATTAAAGAAATAAATTTTTGGTTGTGAATTTGAATTAGATAAATTAGTTGAGAATAGAAAAAAAAATTATGTTATTTAATATTTGCAAATGGGGGATTACTTTGTTTGGAAAATAGGTGAATAGCAAACAGTGAGTGTAGTTTTTTTTTTTAACTCGGATCGTAAAAATTTTTGATCTGAATTTAGCAAAAATATTTACTGAGCGGATTCAATACAAATACATAACTACATACGACTACGTATAATATTTACATATATGTGACGGTTGTTTTTTTTTATTCTTGAATTATTTATGAATATTGTGCAACAGGTTAAACTTAATGTGGTAAAGTGGATATGTGTTTTGCATAAATTTATGTAACCTTATTACTTATACTGGATACGAACCAAATACAAACAAAAAAAAAAGTAAAAGAAAAAAAAACCTCACAGAAAAAACTGGATTATTCACATTGCGTACGTGAAGTTGCATAAGGTGAGCATGCATTTTTAAATTATGTACATATTCGTCTACAGAATAAATAAAAATTAAAATATAAAAAAAATAAAACTGGAAAAAAGTTCCAATTAAATTGTTTAGTTCAAAAAAGGGAGAAAGGTAACTCTACGTTAGCGAAAAATGTAAATTACTTTGAAGCTTCTTTGCTAATATTAGCCAAGTGAAACAACAAAAAAAATTATTTTTGAAAAACACCGACTACATTCATTTTTTTTTCTTAACATTTCAAAATTGAGAAAAAACAAAAAAAAATCTCTTATCTCTTAAAAATAAATTTATCAATATGGTTTTTTTTACGTGATACCAAATACAGTAAAGTCGAGAGCAAATAATTACAAATAGTAACTTTTACATTAGTAGGTACATACAGTTATTTCAAGTATCTTAGTACATACAACAACAACAACAAATTTGTCTGAAAATTGTTAAGAGAATATGTATTATATAAATTAAATGGAAATTATAACAAAGGTGCATATTAAAAATAATTCTTCTTCTAAAACTACTTAAATCTATTGAAGTGTTCTTTTACTTCAACTATATATATATATACATATAGTACAGTACATATGACTAAAATGTACATATAATGCACTCAATAAAAATGTATACTAAGAGTTGTCTCTCTGTAAAGACTATGAGTTATAAATAGGATGGTTCTTTTGAAAGTTGTTTGTACTTACCTTTTGTACATTAGCATTGAATAGCTTTTCAACATTTATTACCTACCTTTTGCTATTTACAAATATAGTAAAGCTATACTTACTTATACTAAACAACATCTCCGGTATGTTACAGAAAAAGCTGTACATTTTGTAGTCGTGAGTTATCATATCAAAGAAATGATGTGCAGTTCAGTAACGTTTTTTTTCTTCTCATTTTATTTCTATGACTGGTTGGGTGCTTTTAAATTTATTTTTTAAATTAAATTCTTTTAAATATTTACTTTAAAATTCTAAAAAGTACTTATACAATTTTTTTTCTAATAGAACTACTGACTGTCATATAGTAATTAGTAGATAACGGTGCAATACATTACTGAAGATGTTCGTTGATGAATACCCTTAAGACCGAAACAGAACGCTACTGATTTATGTTCAGTTTTAAAATTTACAGAATTCAAAAGACATTTTTTTGGTCTATTGTTGTACTTCATATAGAGATCCACTTTAAACATCCGATTTAATTAGATGAGAAAATACTAAGCATATTCCATTTAAATTTGGTTTTACAATCTAACCAGAATGTATTGCGGACATTTATGTCCACTTAAGTAAATTTTGGTGTGAATTTAAATTATTCTCAAACAAGAAATTTAAATCTTTACAATCTCGGTGGATTTTGATTTAAATTTACCCCCTAATATGGATTTTTATTATGACTTTATAATGAGTAAATATTTAGATTTGTACCTACAGCAATCTTTCAACTTGAATAATTTCAAAATTACCAACACTCCTTACCCTTACATCAAGATCAAACAGTAGCATTAAGATTTTCGTTAGTTTTGAAATTCCACATTTTGCTATGTCGATAATGGTTTAACCACCTTAAGAGATTGTTAAGCGTTTGAACAAAATAAAGGTAATTCCTTGTCATAAGTACGTGCACAGAAATGATCTAACTATATAGTATGTAGGTAGTATGTACATTGTACATACATATGTATGTTTGTATGGAGCAACGTGTTAATGTACTAACTTAATTCAAAATGTCTCTCGAGAACGAAACCACATGTTAAATTACGTATTTTAGATCAATAAGATGTCAATTTTAAATGAGAATATTATTCCGTATTTAAACAATAATTTTAGTTGAATATTGAATTTTCTCATGTGCGAAGTATTTCCAACATATTGTATTGTCATTTTGTATTAACATCGGTATACAAACATAAAAGGATTACGATTTAAGGAAGTGTTATTCAAAGTTCTTAAGCCTTTCAACGTTTCTTAGTGTTAGAGAATTTCGTAAGTTTTACACCTTCTTTCTTATTCTTTTTTTTGTTTAATTGTCGTATTTATATTGGAAAAATCTTTTGTCTATGTATATGGTATATGAAGAAAAAAAAAATTATTTATTATCTGGTATGGTTTGGCGAAAAATTAAAGCAGGACTGTTCACAGAACGATGAACACATCCTTTTGTTGCAAAGTTGGTGGCCAGTTATCTTCGCGCCAAACTGTCCGTTCACTACTAAGTTGGCTTGCCCTCTGGCAGTTCCAATTTGATATCTTAAGATTTTCTAGTAGTAGTAGGATTTTTGCTCAAAACACCACACATTCACAATAAAATCGATAAATGACGTTTAGGAGATTTATATTAAGATGTGTTAATTTAACTGATGTGCATAAATTGGATGGTCTATTGTTCCACAAACATGACCGCTTTTTTCTATTATAGTGTGTGTGATTGATATTTGGATAGATTTTGCAATAACAAAGAAGAAGTCTTATATTTGGCTTAATTTTTTATCTTTTTTCCATCTAATGAATAATTTAGTACTCCTTCTTATTCTTTTTTAATTCTATAAAATAAGTAAATCGATTTTCTTTTTAACTTACCTCGAGAAACATCTTATTATATATTAAAAGTTTCTATAACCGCATTAATGAATGTAATTTGTAACGAAGAATTATAGGTTTCTTGAAAGCTAACAATAAATGCATACTTAACACATTTTTTCTCTTCAACTTAAGTGTTTGTTTAGTTGTTATCGTTGTTTGATTGAAGAGTTTTTGTCAATAATTTATACAAATATTAAACCATGCTTCTACTTATACTTAAGTAGTCTTCTTTTTTCTTGTTGTTGTTGTTGCTGCTATTATAAAAAAAAATATATGTGAAGAATTGAAGATTCAAAGTCATTTGGTGTAATATCCGCCATATTGTATACTGATTAATGTTTAGAAATCGAATTTTATTCTTTTGCATCTAAAATGTCCGCATTGCCGATTAATCGGCTTATTCTTGTTTTTTTTGTATTGAAATCAATTTGTTGGGTTTAAAAAGTAGTTTTTTAACAATTATTTGTTATCTATCTTCCTAAATTCATTGTCTAAATCGTTCTGCGAAAGTATAAATTTATCTTACCACTAATTTTGTTTCGAATTGAACACACTCACACTTTTTGTTGTTATTTGTCCACACACAAAATGTTAATATATTCAAAACATATGCGTTATAAAGTTGTACAAAATATTAGCAATTCGATACCAATTTCCCCATTAATATAATTATCTAATCACGATATATATCTCATAAATGGGTATCTTAATACAAAATCATAAAATATCAAATAGAAAGCAACAAACGTAACAAACCATTCTGCCAACATTTTGGCTTAACTCTCTCGCGTAACTACCGCCATCGTAACTTTTTGATATGATACGAATTTAATTAATTTTATCTAAAATATTCATAAAATATTCACTTAGGTTGTATACGAGTATAATGTACAGTACATATAGCAAGAGCATTATAATAATATCTGTACTTTTGTTATAATATTAATAAATATTATGCCAATCCAAGAACAAGTATCACACTTTTCTAACTGTAAACAAAATGTGGTTTTTCCGATGTGAGTGTGTATAGTATATTCTCGTATATAATTCAACAAGTCTCCTCGATTGGTGACGCCGCCGCCGCCGCCATCATGGATTGGATAAAAAATATTATTATTGAACACACTCTCTTGACTGATTTTTGTTGATGTATATAATGTATAGTAAGTAAAGTAAAGGTATACATCTTCTCTACACTGTTCATATACAAAACCGCATTTATTATTAGCTTAGTGAAATTTTTTCTTTTTTTTTTTTTCTTTCTTTTTTAAATAATTTTTATCATTAATTTGTATTTTCGTTGATAAATATTATTATTCACTGATGGTTGATAAGGCATGGTCGAGCTAATAGCGCACAGAGAGTAAGATGGGTAAGATGGTTCTTGTGGCGGGTGGTATCAATATAGATTATAGAGATGGTAATTAATAATTTTAAGCCATGAAGCGTGTGCAAATATTATAGAAAGGAAAGATTTTCAATGGTTCTACCTTTTATATGTATATACAAAATTTAGTTGGAAAACTCTTAATTGCTATGACAGAGATGATTGTTGACTGATAAAAAGTGAGGGATGCTAATGGTAATATGAATGTGGTCTTTGCCAAAAAGTAATTATCATCAAGGCCGAATAAATGGTTCTAATTTTTACATTTTAATCAGTATTTTTTTGTTTGGTGTAATCAAACTTGAAATCAATATTTATAGGGAATATAAAATGTATGGAATATATGAAATTTTCATAAATAAAAATGTTTCTCGCATGCTCAAAAACACACTTTTGTATAAGGCGTTTTTTCTATTATTAGTTTTATTAGTGGAAAATGGATAGAAAATAGATCAGGTTGTTAAAATATAGAAATGTAGGCCAGCGACGTAGAGTGGGTTTTATTTTTACCTATGCAAAATTCTTCTGAAATTTTTATTTCCGCGTAACTTTCTTAATCGTTGAAATATTTTTATAAAAATAATCTTATTTTAAGTAAAATTTTATTTTTAATATTTTTTTACTTATGAATTATTTTCGGTTTTCTAACAAAATATCAAGATAATCATCAATATATGGGAAATTAGCCTTGCAGAATATCCTGTCTTGTGTTGCATATACTTATTGATGATTTTCTCGATATTTTATTAGAAAATCGAAAAAAACTATTAAGTGAAAAAAGATTGGAAATAAAATTTGACTTAAATTGAGATTACATTTTTTCAAAATATTTTAACAATTAAGGTAGTTATACTTATTATAGTTAAAATTTAAGTGATATTTTGGGTTACTTTAGTAAGCATAGACAAATTAACTCCCTAATAACTTTCAAAAATAATTTTATAAAATTTATCTGTCTAGTAATGTATGTAGATAGATCTTTCTTTTTTTTTGGAAAATTTCCTAAACACCATTTGATCTCTAGCCAAATAGAGTTGAAGTATATTATCGTAATTTCCCTTAAAGTTACCAAATTTAGCATATTTATACCTATATAAATCAAAAAGCTCATTCACTTCATTTTGATGTTCTAACCCTAAACATAAAGCCCATCAACCCATCATTCTCTATACAAAATGAATATTTACAGCACAACCGCACAAAATATTTTGCCTTCTAGCACAACAACTACACTAGCTAGCCACCGCATCTACATATTGTTGTGTATACGAGTAAGTACTTACTCATATAACAAAAAAGGTTGTTCACCTCTCAATTAAGGTCTGCCTAAACCAAAAACCGCAGCTGAATGCAAACAAAATAAATGAACACTCTAAAATGGCACGCCATGAAAATGAAGTTTATCTATTTGATAGAATTGATGTTAGGATAATGGATATAAAGATAAAGCGAAAAAGAGCTTGTTTGGTAGTAATAGTTCTGCTGGAATATTATTATTATACAATCGACCAGAGTTAGAGAGGCAAAAACTGGTTTTTATAAAATGAGGTAATGTATTCAATATTTAATGTATATATGTATATATATATACATCATATCTCAGGCATCAGGGTATATATATATATATATAGAATGAGAGATATGACTTAAATCGGGTCTTACATCCATTTAAATCCAGTCATCAGAGTAGATTTATGCTAGAGATTTTCCAAACATGTAATTTATGGTGAAGTTCTTTGGAATAATGGTGTAATTAGATGGTATTGACTATATGTATGTATTGTATTCTGTGTGCTCGATAGATATTAGTTTATTTTATACTGATGAAATACTAATGCAGATAGACAAAAGGCCTTTACATTACTGTATAGACTTTTCTAATTGACCATTAGATTGCGTTTGATTATATAATCAGGCGCCAGAAATTTTATGTTTAAGTTGGGCAATTACTGGTGTTTTTTCTTTTTTGTAGAAGAAATTTGAAACTAACTGGATATTTAAGTTTCTCGTAATAAGTATCTTAAGAAAGAGAGACAGAGAGAAAGAGAGTGTGTTTGGATAATTCATAAAATTCAATTATGCTAAGTATCCTTAAATTCATTAACGGGACACTGAAACTATCACGTCAAAAAGATTAGCTTATGGAAGAAGAAAAGGCAAAACACTTTCTTTATGAATGTCCAGTCTATTTTCATCCAAGATTTGCTTCCATGGGTTGTTACACAATAGATTCTGAATCAATTCGATCAGACTACATAAAATAAATTTGGATGTATGCAATGGACCCGTGAAATGTGGTCTAAGTACCGGAGTATCTCTCTTCATTTATCTATCCTTAAATTCTATACGTTCTGATCTCCCCCCCCCCCATTTCTATAGTATGACGATGGATATTGCACTGATAAACTATTAGAATCAGAATTTTTGTGGTTTCATCCTCAGCTCAGATTGTCTACTTCACTTTGCGTTCATGTCTATATTGAGAATAATCCCGATTCAAATTTAAAAAAAAGAAAGAATCTATAAAATTCTCCTTCTGATTCTATTATTAAAATTTTTTTTCTGCTTTAGCAATGCAATTCTTTAATATTCCTTTCTCGAATAATTTGGATTTTTTCCGAAATTCAACTAGACCCCTATCCAAACAACCATCACCCAAGTTAATTAAATTTACAATGAAAACAAGTCCCCCTCATAGAACCAGTGTCAGTGTTTACACATAATTTTCATATAACGTACGAGTACATAGTGAACAATTAAATACGCCTCTGGTTAACGATAAACCATGTGGACAGACAGCATTTTATTGTTCAGAATTGTTTAACATAAAACCGGAATGCGTTCACAGATAAAAAGCACTACAAAGAGTACACCTTTGCGTTAACGATACAATAAACTGCCAAACAAAAACGAAAGAAACGCAACTTCCGCTAACAAGTTGCTGTTTTGTTTATCAGGCTGTGGCTTGCCTAAATTTGAAAGTTTACTTTTTTTTTTTTTTTTTAACAAAATTCAATTTTATTTAATACAAGACAATAATATTTTGCTGTTGGCGTAAGGCTTACCAGTTCTTGGGACGTATAGAAATACAATAAAATTATTCGACCATGACAATGTAAGAGTATTAAGTTATTTTGCGATATAGCTGCGTTCAAAGTATGTATGTTGTTGTTTGAGACAACAGGATCGTGTCAATCGTGTTGCAAGAGAATGCATTGCAATGAATGTGCAATGAGAAACTGACCGACCAATGGTTTTATATGTATGGATATTAAATCAAACCGCACGTTTGTGTTTATTTTTTTTTTCTTTCACTCTCCTTGAAAGTGGCATTTTATATTTTATGTTGAATTTTAATGATACAAAATGGTTTTAAGTATTTTGGCATAACCACAAATATTTGTGGGAATTTTTTTTTTCTTAAAAATATGTACATAGTAGGTACCTCGATCCTTCGAGCCTGACCAAAATATAGACAGACTAATTATTGTGAATGTAATGTGCCTTGTGCAAAAAGGCGATCAGTTAGAATTCATATTTATCCACATATGGTGATTTTAGAAAAGGTCCTATAACATCAATTTTTAAAAATCTGGTAATTTGGGATATTTTACACTATCTGGCAACATTATTTTACTAAATGTCACCAAACAATATGGTTTTTCCCCGCCTTTTAAACGTTTTCTTCCGTGAAATGCTGTGCAAAAATATTTAGTTTTTTCTCTCTTCTGAAAAATTTGAATAATGAGGGTTTTCTCAAATAAATTTGTAGACCAGAAGCTTTCACCTGTGTGCTTTCACCCTGTACTTTTTACTGTCTTACCTTAGATCGCCAAGGGTGTTTAAATTTCAATATGTACATGAAGAAACAATAATATCTTTACTTTTGTCTGTGAAAATAAATTTTAATTTCCGAAATATTGCATAATGGTGTGTTTGCACACGTTACATTTAAATATTTTGAGAGCCTAATTCAATTCGGTAAATTAATATTCTTTATGAATATTAATAATTTTAAAATTAAATTACAATACAATATTATTTAACAAAAAGTTGATATGTGTGGACGCACCATTTACAATGTTAAAAGCTATTATTTGAACAGGTAGGAAAAGATTAATGAAATCCATCTGTTAAAGTTTCTTGTTAAACAAACTTCAATAACTCCAACGAGTATAATGAACATACAAACAACAAATTGCTATTTCATTTATGCCATTTATACTTCCTGGATAAATATATTAAAGGGAGAACTATACTGAATACTAGAATGAATGATTACATGTTCAGTATGTAGTATATAGGAAAAAATGAAAACTCTTCTATATGTATGTATGAGTATGTTATGTAGAAAAATGTACTTTAAGTATAGTTTTGGTGATATTCTGATGGGAAATGAGGTGCGGTTTTTGTTTTAGTGTTCGTATACTTTTAAGTATTTTACACAAAGGACTTTGTCCCTATTGTGTCCTATTTTGTGGACATTGAGGGTTTCCCAGCTAATACGTAAGTAAATGCTTTCTTTCTAGTTTGCATTATTTTATGTAGTAGATTTTTTATGTAGATTTTTTTATTTTTTTTGATAAAGCTTGGTGAAGTTTTCATATTTTTTCTAGATATATTGTAGACCAAAAAAATGATAAAAATGTTCTCAGTTTCTTTCTTCCCCCGCCTTTCCGTTTCTGTTATATAAATGACTAAATTTTTTTTATAAATTGTTTCCACGTTGATTCGGCACGCCTCGCCACTGATTATGATAATTTTGCAAAAGATTATTTCGACGGTACTTTTAAAAAAAGGCCCACAAAACACTTAAAGCTTGAATTGAAGCTTGCTTGAATTATTACTAATTTTTGCAGGTGGAATTTGTCTGGAGAAAAACTTTTAGTGCTGAATTATGAGCAATGGTTTTTCTTTTATCTTGAGCAAATTTTATTGAGTAGAAATTTGTTTTCTTCAATAGCATATTTTCAACGAGTGGGGGGAGACAAGGGGTTGTGGTTAATTATTTCCAACTAGATTTTATTCAGGATAGTTTCAAATTTTTTTATTATTATTCGAAATTGATTCTTTTGTTGTAGAAGGTAGGGTACTGGACAATAGAAATATTTTCATAGATAAATTGTCCATGATACACATAGAGTGATAGTTACTTGTTACTTGTTATTGATTCTGCAATCTTAAGTGAGAAAATACCGATTTTTATCAAAATATACGAACAAAAATATTGCACACACAAAAGTTACGGTAATAATTAGCAAATCATTCAATTCCTCAGACAAAAAAGCAAATAAAAAATACTTTTCATTTTAAAACGGGTGTGCCCAATTCAATGGTTATTTTTGTTGTTGTTGGTAAAACAGTAACCTATATTGTTCAGTATATCAAAAAAAAAAAAAAGACAAAAAAAAAAATCAAAGAACATAACTGAAACTGTAATAGACATATTGTAGGCCACACGAAAAAAAAAAAAACCATATAAATAACAGAACCCATCGAAAATAATCATAAACAAACACGAACAATAAAATTCCAAGATGATGCCCATATTTATATTCATAATTCAGCAATAATAAGATTTAGACAATTCAGACATTGTTTGTTTGTTGGTGTTTTTTGTTTTGTTTTTTTTTGTTTCGTAGTGTTGTTCATTCAATATTTAGTGGCTGGATTCATAAAAATCGTTTTTTATTTAAATTCATCCAATTTAATTCTGAGCAAATTACTCGGTTGTTTGCATAATACAATGAACAACAAACAACAATCTAAGTTTTTAATTTAATTTTTTTTTTGTCTTCTTCATCTCTCTAAAACAATATTAAAAGCCTAATTGGTTTTTGGCGCAATTATCGGTTGAATATAGAGCAGCAACAGCGGCAGTAGCGCTTTTTTTTCTTCTGTTTGGTATTAAAACGTGCGCAATCACATAATGAGGTCCCATTTGGTGTAGCCTGATGCCTGCCTCATCTATATACTACTAAACTATTACTGTGTGTTGTGGAACGGTACTTTTTTTTGGGAACAATATATCGTTTGATTATGGTTGAACTCTCGACTGCGCCAATAAATGATATTATTGTTTGGTATTGTACATTACATTATGGATTGTGCAATTTTCTGCAATTTGAGCATGTTTTTCGGGAGGGATACATTTTCTATGTGTACTGTAGTTACATATAATAGATAGATAGTTAAATGGCCTAGTTAACGTGAAATTTAGCGTCGACAGTGGAAAATTAACGCTTATTGTATTGTTCGACGAGACTAATGAACTCTGAAACGTTTAGAAATCCAAATAAATTGACGTTATAGAAATAGATAGAAGTACATACTATAGTTATTGAAAATTGAGTGTTAAGTTGTGCGTTACAATTGTAATTCAACTGACTTATTGTTTCAATTTCAATTTATTTTATTTTTTTTTATTAAATGTACTTAAAACTTTTAACGATTGAAAAATAATGAGTTAACGGTATTTTTTTATTATTTTTTTTTTTATTAATTACAATTTAATTGTATTTAGTTGTAGTATTTAACGACGGTATTGTAAATGCCAAAGGTATTGAAATAGATTTTATTTTCCCACACATAATTTTAAATTAATTTAAAATTCAGTTTAAAAATATTTCCCAAAAAAAAAAAATTCTTTACCGTCTTAGATTGCAATTGTTTTTTTTTTATGATACACTAAAAATTCTGTTGGTAAACCTTTTTATGGCCAGCAACATTTTGTATGTCAACTCATGTACTGTTTTATGACACTTAAAATATTCATGAATTTCTCCATTTCGAATAAAATGTTTACAAAACCAAAATTATTACGAATAAGTATTTTCAAAAATTTGTATTCCTTACAAGTATAGTTAATAAGTATTTACGTTCAATAGTTTGTGTTTGTGTGAAAAAAATTCAGTCAGATTTTGGCATGCGAGTAAAATTTTTACATATGAAAATCACATAATGTTGATTGACAAAAAAAAACACTAACTTTAAACCTTTTTTCTATTGGATTTTTAAGGGAAACGTGACAAATAGTAAAAATAAAAATTCGATATAAAATTAACTGTTATTTTACGAAAAGAAAAATTTAATCCCACCACATTATTTATGATTCTTTAATAACCTTAAATTTATTGATCAATTAATTAAAAATTAAATAAATATATAAAATTTATATGTTAAATTACTACTAATAACTCATTTAAAAATCTTCTATTAAGTTGCTTGTTTTATTTAAAAAAAAAAAATGGGCGATAGACATTTTAATTATTTGAAATAAAGTTTTTGTATTTTAAGCAATTAAATAACGAATGATAACAAAAAAAAACAATCGAATTTTTTTTTTCAAAATATTTGTCAAACCATTCATTAAACAATAAATTTAATTGAAATTATTAATTTTTGTCACTATGGTATGCAATTAATATGCAAATGAAAACCTTTTGTCCGATTCTTTATTTTAAACTGTTCAATAATGTTAGATAATAAACAATAAGTTCATTGAACCAAATAATGAATGTTAAAATTAAATCAATATTTTATTGAATTTGTCAAAAGAACAGTATTTCGATATTTTTTTACATTTGTATTTTGTTTGGTCGGTCCATTGTTAAATTGTTCTTTAGACCAAAGTGTGAATTCTTTTTTCCTTTTTTTTTTTTTGGAATGTATGTGAAGTAGACGTTTTTTTTATTCAAAAATCATTGATTACAATATTAATTAGAGACATACATTTTAATTATGTTATCACTACTGTGATTTTATTTCTTAAAGACTATAAACCTTCATAGCTCATTTTTCCATGATTTTTATCAAAAAATTATTATTTTAAGTAAATCCAAATGTCTGAACCGATTTTCTTCATTTATATAGCTTAAAATAAAAGTCTTTAATCAAAATTTTGAAGAAAAAAAATTTCTTGTTTTTCATCTCCTAAAAAAAAAGTATTTTCTTTCTTAATATACATGAATATACCGTGAAATTTTAAGTTGAAATTCGTATGTCCACCAGTCCTGTCCGTCCCGTCGTCTGTCAATATTCCAGAGTGTTTTTTTTTTGGAACACATTGAACAAGATTAAGAATATTCTCTACTTACAGCGCTACTTTAAGGTTAATTTGCAACAATCAATTATAATAATGGTCTTTAGAACAAATTGACGCATAGACGAATCAAGTCCATAAAATTCATTGTGTGAAAAAAAAATTAGCTTTTTCATGACCACATTTTATTATTTGAATATCATTTCTGTACAGGCCATTTGGTTTTTGATCACTTATTGGAACTGAACTCGACTCTAAACCATAATCTACAACAGAAAACAAGCTATTTTATTGATAATAACCATCCAATGATCCGTACTAATTGCACAATTGTTTTACGATGAGGAAAGGGGGGAGGGGGGGAGGAGATGGTGGAATATAAAATGACTGCCATTACATATGATGATATTTATTATATTCATGGAACCAGAAATAACATTTTTTTTTCTTTTAAAAATATTTCTATTTGATCTGGTACAGTGATCCAATATTACAGATATACATACATAGGTACATAAAGGTAGGTTTAATATTATATGTACCTAACTAGATTAGTGTCAAGAATAAAATCATCATCCGCAATGCATAACGGATAGCTCATAACTTATGAAGCTGTCAAATCAATTGCTAGAGACTAAGATGGTGTTTCGTTATACGGAGCGTATAATGCAATTTTTGTGAAATATGAAATTTTCTCTTTTGGTTGAGTTTTGTTGTTGTTGTTTTTTTTTTCTTCTTTATTTTTAGATAATAATTTTCAAGATGTTTTTCCGGATACAATTTATATGTGAGGTAACTTAAATTAGGAGAGAGAGTCTGTGTATAAAGATAATCTAATCTCTTATTATGGATTTTTTTTTTTTTTGTAAAAATTATTGTAAAATATTTTGTTTCATAAGATTTTCTGATTTTGTGTAGGCGAAATTGGATTAGAGATCAGTTTAAAATAGAATTGTGGTGGGTAAATGATGAGTGAATAAATTTGATGGACTCCTTAACATTAAAGAATAAAGTGCGGCCATAAAATGGTGTCCAGTAAATTAGTTAGACTTTGCTGTTATTATACCTACATATGTATATATGACTGTATTTGTAATGCCCCTTAATATTTATCGTAGAAAAACAATTTTAGCACCATGATCTTTCTCGTGAAATTTTAAGTCGAAGTATGTCCATGATCTGGCAAAATAGCTAAAGTTAGAGTGTTGTTTTTGGAGCGAATTTTGCAAAGTATAGGAGAGGGTGGGGCAACTAATTTTGATGGAATTCATTTATTCTAAATGTGTACGGAATGTTGAAAAAATCAGTATGACAAAAATTATAGACAAGAAAAAAATGAAGATTTTATTAATAGACCAAAAATTTCTAAGATCAACTGTTATGGCGCTGTAATCAATTTTATACAATATCTGAGATATCGATAAATATTCGGATTTTTGAAAAATGAACAAAACAAAAATTATAGAGAATAAAAAAAATTATTTGGATGTCAAATGTTCCAAGGCCCACTGTTACGGCGCTACAATTAATTTTATGTAAATTCTGGCCGAAGACAGAGAATTTTTGGTTCGCTAAAAAAAACTCCACAAATAAATCTTAAGCAATTACAAAATTTTTTTTTTCTCCACAAACCGTATAACAATTGGATATTGGATAAGGAAAATTTTCGAAATTGTTGACATGAAACAATATACTTTTTGAGTATCTATAGAGCATAGAAGAAAAGAAAAAAAAATAGCAGAATATTTTCACAATACAAAAATAATACATTCAAGATGAGCTCACCGCATTCATCATTCATAAAAGGTTTGCTAATTATTATAATGAGCTAGTATTTTGCCATTTTACTTGAACTTTGCATCATCATCATCATCATCTATTAATGGTAGGCTAGGTATCGATGTGGAATGGTTTTTTTTTTCTTTCATCTTCTCTCACTAAAAATCTTAAAAGTCACAAGATTTATTTTACATTGAATGTTTATTTGTTGGTGTGTATTAAATAGCATTAAAAGAAGGAATATTAAAGCTCAAGTTTCCTAATGTGAAACTAGTTTCAGGTCAAGTCGCATTATTTCAATAATTTTTAAGAATGTATTTGTTGCAAATCGTTATTAATTAGTGCGCTAATTATTTCACTCTTTAATCGTAAAATAAAAAATAAAAAAAACTTGTCTTTAATACATAGTTGGTAAATGGTGGGCGATTTATTTACGTAAAGTTTTAGTGTGTGCATTCTGATTTTAAGATCAGGTTATTACCGTTGCCGTTCTAATTCTAAATTTTATCAAAAATATGTCCAATCGACTTTTTATTTAATTACTTTCAATATTTTATTATTATTATTTAAACTAATTTTTAGTTTAAACATTACGTCTATTCGTGCACATATAGAGGTAAGTTTTAGGTACTTACATATATTCTATATACTAATTTTAACAAAGTTTGTTGAACTTTTAAATAAAGTTTCGTAAATGTATAAAGTCAATTCATTATCAAAGTAACTAGAATACGAGTATGTACTCTCTATATGTGTAATTTGTCTATTTACTTTTTATATTTATTTAAGCTCTTAGTTATAATTATATTTTGAATATGTTATACAAACTTAAGCCATACTACTGCTAATGTATCTATTGCTAATGTACGTACAATGTACGTACATATATACATATAAGTATAATACCCAATTGAAATATTTAATACATCCTGTATAAAGGAAATGATTTTTAGTTAATTAAAAATACTTAATAGGAGTAAAATTGAAAGTTGTAAATAAAGTATATATTTTATATCGTTCTGCTATTAATGGTGGATAGTTAAGCTGTATAATTAGGTAATTGTTTGGCAAGGAAAGTCTAACTTTATGGAATATCTATTCTCAAATATTATTTGAATTTTGTTCTGTAAATATTTACTTTTTAAATAGTTTGTTGTTTTCAATAATGTTCCTTGAAGTTTTCAATTATTAATAATATTTTATAATGATCGATAGTTACAGTTAGTGTCATATATATTTGGACGATTCAAAAACTATATGGAAATAGAAAAAAATGGAAAAACACCTCTTTTCAAGCTTCAAGAATATGAATTAAAAAAATTAAACGTTCTATTGAGATTACATCCTTGAACTTATTTTTGCATTAGGTCCCTTTTTGTCTCATAACTAATCCAAGTCTACTTAGAATTGAAAATATTCAAATTATAATATAACTAGACAATTTTTCTTCAAATTTGAATAGATAATATTGATACAAATATAATGTCGACAAACTAATTCTCATTAACATAAAAAAAACACCAACGTTGTTATTCGTATAACATGTTCCACAGCATGTAAATGTAGTAATATTGTAGTTCAGTTCTTTTCTAAAAAAATTGTCATTGAACCCCTTTTGACGCCCCAGCACGGTGCACCATTCTGGTGATAATTAAAAATAAATCATGATGAGGCATATTTTCAATATTAAGACGATCAATAATATTTAATATTCGGATTCGTTTTGATTTTTTTTTTAAATCTCCAAGGAATTTATGATTTAAAATCAAGAAAAAAAATCGCCTATAGCAATCAGATATATTGCAGCAAAATTACGTTTATGCAACAAAAAAAACATTGAAGATCTTGTTTTACATGAGTTATACCTACGATCATAAGACCATAAACTATTAAAATTTTAGTGCACGCAAAACATAGCTCATTATATGAAGGTCCAATAACAAATAAATTCAACAGTTCGGCGCCATGCCTGTCAAACATTTAAATCTTTTAAACGACTTCAATTATATACCGATTACACAATTTTTAATACGAAAAAAAAAAATCATCGACAACTGAAAGTAATTAATCAAGTAACATGACAATTGATTTCTATATTTATTTTTTTTTTGTTTGCAAACAAACACATACACTATATTTAATATATTGTTTGACCGTGCCCCAATACAAACATTATTCTTGTTTGCATTGGTCTGTCCTCTGCACCTTCTCCTCCTCTCTCTCTCTTGGTAACGACTTCGATGTATGCTTCAAGAAAAATTGTATATGGAAAAATTTATTGGCCACGATTTGCTTTAGACCACTTTTCATGACTCAGCGCATTTTTAAATCGTAAATTACAAAATTTATTTACCGCAATACGAAATTCAAATGTACAAAAGTAATTTCCGTGAACATTAAAAGCAACAATAATCATAATACTAATAATAAACATAATAATAATAATAATAATAATGCAACAAACTCGATTGGTGTAAATATTCGTACATATACTAATAATGTTGGTATGTCGAGTTTAATCAAATATTTAATAAAATTATTGTACATCGTTATTTTTTATAACTAACCCAAAGTAAATTCAATTTGATGAAATGATATTAAATTGGCTTATTAAATAACCATCGATATATTGAATAATAAATTGTAAATTTATAAATAATTGATGCTTTTTGCTCGCTTCGCAATTATGTTGAATTATGTACCTATTCCTATACAATACAGGTAAAAATTCAGTCAAAGTGTGAGTGATAAAATTGTATAGTGGCGTTACCTTTATAGAAGAAGAATAAACAATGTTCACTCAAAACGAATAAATCAACGAGAAATAATAAAAATTATCTATTAAAGCTTTTTAGTTTTAAATATTTTCCCTATGTCGAGAGTTTTCATTTGAATATTCTCAACAAACCATCGAATACCCTAGAGAACACTCTCTGCTAATTACTGCAAAATTGTCTTTAATTATTTTGATAAATCTACTATTATTTAAAAACATGTTGGCAACACTACAGAATGCGCTCTCTGTTATCAATCTTGCAAGTTTTTAATGCTTACGTTCTGATCTCTGACAGAACCATATTTTAAAGTATTATCAATTCAGGGAAAATTTCGTTTCGGATTATTAAATCGTTTTCGTTTTATTTTAAAAATAATAACTAAAAACGACCCTATGACAATTAACGACAAGGCCAATACAACAATACAACAATGAAGATGAAAATATATTTAAAATTAGTTTTTTTCGGCTATATACTCTCTCTATGTATTTTGGCTTCGAAGGACCAACTGCTTAGCTAAAAACAAAAACATTAAAATTGTTAAAATTCTTTTTATATTCATTATCGAATTTCACATTATGTAGATCTGCAAATCCGTAAGTATTCGGTCATGGTTCTTTTTCTATAACCTAAATTCCGAATATTTTTTTAAATATTTAAATATAGCAATAAATCATGTACGGCAAAATCAAAATTGAATTTTAAACTATTGGGTCATCGATGGTAGTAACAACAAAAATAAAGAAAAACAAATTCAAATATCTTCTTCCAATATGCCAAGCATATTAATGATGCTATGTGTATTCGATTCATTAGGAAAATTTTAATTAATAATCACAACACAACGGAAAAACAAAAAATCTCTTTGTATTAGAGACGCAATGTACATAAATTCTGTGGACAACCGAATCCTAAACAATTATTGAAAATATTGTTCTGTGTTATTCAAAGATTTCAATATACAGCAAATATTAATTTCTCTATATCAAAGACAACTTTTCGGGGCTAAGTTGTCAACACAAAAGGCATCCGATAATATGAATTATGAGACGTATTATATTTCGATTATCCTATTTTATTGACATTGGGTACCACATAAATTTGGTGATATCACTATGGTGAAAAGATTCATTATTTGTATTTGTCGATGGATGGTGATACCATCGACTTCTCGATGTCTAAAGTTGAATTATGGGATTTTCGGTTATCGGTGAATAT
>JANSTT010001230.1:0-87741 GCA_026745375.1 Platyura marginata
GAGTATTAAGGGGCGTTACAAACTCCGTACCAAAGTTATAATACCCTTCGATTAACATCATACGGGTATAAAAATAATACAATAATTCTAATTAGTGGATAAAACGTTACATTGTTAAAAGCAAATCATTTGTCTACCATTTTGCGAGCTTTCAGACGGATTTTTTTTTTTTAAATTACTTCAGACAACTTTTTCGCATTATAATAAAATTGAAAATAAGTTTTTTTTTCTTTTTTTATACAAAAGTCGTAGATTCGCTCCATCCTAACCTTTATTTAATTTATATAAAAAATTAACTCAATTTACTCTTTAAAATATGCCAAGACTAGACCAACATTAGATTCTTGTTGGAATTCAATAATTATATTTTTAGTTTGTTGTTGTGAAAATTCAATTTAATTTAAAATTAGAAAAATGGAAATTTTTATAATCTTCATATGGCTTGATAACTTGGAGAATGTCAAGGTCCTTGCTTTGCTATAAAAAATTTTGAATTGCATTGATATTTCATGTGTTCAATGTGTGCTCTTTAAATTCTATTTAAATATTTCTGTTTGTTGGTCTCTAATCTCTACTTATAATTCTTCTATATCATCATCATCAATCACAATGAACCAAACTACATAATCTCATAAATACCAATTTGTTTAAGCTCGAAAAATGTTATTTTTCGGGTTTACTTTGCAAGTCCTTTAATTTTAAGAAAATGTATGTTCATTTCGTACTTACCGAATGGCGTCCTCTCATTGAGACATTTGTACTTTAATATTTTTTTTTTACCGCTCATTTTGACTAATCCTTTTCATAGTTTTAGGATCGTTACTGGAACATTTATTATTGTTCCGATTTAATTCCTATTTACAGTTGGTGAACTGTTCAAAAAACAATTACAAACAATGAAACTAAACAAAATCGGTACCTAAAATGGTGGATACAAGAAGAACAGAGAAAATTTAAATTATTACAATAAGATTTTTAATATAAAGGGGATGAGATCTTGTAACCCCCCTTTAAGTGACCTCTGAAACTATAATTGGTAATTTTCCAAATAGCACATTCGGACGAAGAAAGTTGTATTTTTTGGCTGGAATCTTATTTTCTTTTTGAAGGCTTATCAGTACACAATCTATGGGAACCCCTTGTGTTTAAAATTAACCTAGATTCCAACCAAAAAATACAACTTTCTTCGTCCGAAAGTGCTATTTGGAAAAAAACACCAATTAAATTATTATCGTTTCCTGGACGTTTTTTTAATTCTAATAAAATATGGCCGATTATATTATTTCAAACAAAAGTTCGAAAAATTTCAACAATTAACCATCCAATGTTTCTTTAAATTGCAAAAATTATGCTTTTCGAAGTTCATATACCTACTCTTAATACATATATCAGTAAGATTTGTTTTAAGTTGAAGAGTTTTTCCGTATTATAGTTACATATAGTACATAAGTATTATACATATAAAAGTCATAAATACCTTACCATAATAGACCTTTCATTAACTTCTCTGTTAAATGTTATTTCTGACTATACTTAATACTTAAGGAATGAATTCAGACATTGCAAACGAAAAAAAAAACCTGTTAGACATAACGCTAAGTATAGTAAATTTATTTTCGTCCATACATTAATACTTAGATAGATAAATATTATATAGTTGGGACATAGTAGAACTACAATTAAATTTCAACTATAACCTTCACACCCTGTTCTTAAGTCACTCCATTACATACAATATATATGTATGTATATATATATATATATATATATATATATAAACGGACAGACTTCACACTATAAGAAATACAAAATAAAATTGTTGTACATAAATCATTGGTTGGTGTGACATGTTTAGAAAAGACTTCCGAAAAGTCCTCCTTTTCCTTTTTGACTTCGAGTGAACTTTCAATATTTGTAGTAGGGATTTTTCTAACAAACTCCAATTTCAAACCTATATATAAATAAATAAATATATATATATATATATATATATACAATATCTTTGTATTATATAGAATCTTATATCGATCACCCCAAAGTTTCGCATAATAATCTCAGCACACGTAACATGGTCTCATACTCCATTTATATATATATATATATATATATAGTATGAAAAGGACAAAATAAAGACCAGAGCCACATACATATATAATACATAAAAGTGAAAGTAGAATTTATTCTATACTTTTCTACAAGCTGCCCAAATTTTTCCATTTTGTGGTGGGTGATCCACAAGAAATTCATACAATGGTATGAGAGCATCGTACACCATCGACGCCCTCCACCTCCATACACCCACCAACCCATTCCTTCTTTTTTCGTATATGGAAACCCGGAAAAATCATGCCAGTATTACGAAGAAAATGTGTGTGAAAGAAATGCGAAATTTTATTCTATATAATGTTAAAGTTTTTTTTTTTTTTTTTTTTTCCTCTGAAATTGGTATGAGAACCAGCCAAGTTGACGGGATGAGTTAAACACACAGAGGGGTTGTAGAATTCACAGTGTTGAATTCGAGTGATTTTGGTAGCGGGAGGTTTCCATCTATACAGACCTATATATAACTTGTACAATATATGTATATAAATGAAAAAAGAAAACTTATGAGATTATGTGAGAACACAAAATATCGATCGAAATAAAAAAAAAAAAAAAAAAAAATTCATGATGGTGGACGTGAGTGAGTGATATTGGGGGATGGTCATTAAATTCCAGAAATATGATATATATCAAAATTATTTGTATATTATTTTACTGTGGCAAAACAAAGCTAATCAATTTTTTCGAGCAGTGGTGGAACACTGCACGATAAGTAATAAATATACATATATCTAAATCTATATACAATTATTGTATATACAAATATATAAAAGTACATTATATATAAGAGTAGGTGTACAATAATAAGAAGAACATACCTACTTATACTGAAGAATTTTTAAATATAGAAAATATAACTTACGAGATATCGTAATTCTGGAAAAAATATTTATTCCAGAAATAAAGAAAACCTATATCTCTCATTATCACCAATTCCAATTAAAATGTTTTTTATACAAATGTTGTCAAGTTCCCAAGTATTCTCCAGATTTAACGTTCCTCGCTACATAAATATAAATATAAATATTGAATCAAAGTCTTAATAAATCTTATATGAATTCAATGTCAGATGGCATTCCTTTAATTGTATCAAATATATGTATGTATGTTCCCCCCACCCCCTCCCATCACTATAGCAAGAGCATTATGAAAACGCTTTCATATATTGTCTACCTGTCCATTTTCTTTGTAATTGTGAAATGTTCAACGTCTATTCCTACAAACGGGAGGAAATATTCTAATTGACCCACCATTTTTATCACCTAAATGATAATGACAATGATCTGACATACGAGTATTTGGTTCATATTATTAAGAACAACACAATTTTAGGTCATGCCAATGAGGAATTTCTTTTATTCAATTTATCTTTTGATCACATCGGCCATACCAACATGACGAATATTGCAAACTTGAATTTTGTTATTAAAAAATTTGTTTGTTTTAGCTTTTAATATTCACTTTCTTCGAATTTAATTCAATTTAGTTTGGTATTTACCTTTTCGCTTCCTAAAAATCGACTATCATCTTTCACATTGTTCTCAGAGTCTAGATTTGGCAGTTCTAATGATAAAACTCTCGAATAGAAGACTGATAGAGAGCATAGGCCTTGGATATTTTGCCATTTATAAACTCCATAACAAAACTTCAGATTAATCACATTACAAACGACTGAAAATTCCAATCAATCTACCTACGGATGGAATATTTGATGAAAAACTCAGACTTTCTTTCTATCTCCTCTACAAGGAATTGTTTAATCTCATAAAATGAGCACAGCTTTTTAATAAATGAAAATTTATATAAATAGGAAATAAACAATAAATATAACATGGGATCGACATCCAGAACTCCCAGGAGATCCTATAAATAGTATTAGTAACTTAAAATTTTATATGGGGGAGGTTTTAATAAAATGATTCTTCTGGTAATAAAAAATTGGCGAACATCCCTATCCTACATATATGTATATATATTTTATATATTATTAATGTATCATTGGGCACATGAAGAGCTATTATCTATAATTTTGTGCAGAGGGGCTTGGATAAAATTCTAATTTTACTAGTTCTGTATCTCCCAATTGTTTAAAACAGTAAAAAACATGTAAGTAGAATACATAAGAACTTCATTTAAAAAATGTCAACACTTTTTACCATAATACACAATAATAGCGACATTTTCCTGAAATTTTACTAAACAACATATGTTAAGTGCTCCTGAAATTAAAAAAAGGAAGATGTGTGTGGAGATTTTTACAATGAGTTTGTGTTCTAAAATGGCTGTTCGTTAAATTCACTGCTGTATTCACAGCGAATAAAATCGACCATTTCCATTAATTTGTAACTCATTAGAAAAGCTACTGTACCTACTTTAAGGTGAGCTAACCGACAAGATGTCTTAGTAAGAGAGTGTTTCCTCTTAGAGCTGGAGGTCTCAGATTCAAGTATACGACTGGAATTTAACACGTGTAATTGTTTTTCACTGCATATGATTACTTGAATCTGAGACAGAGGGTAATTGGAAACACAAATACGACATTAGTCTTGTAAAATTCTCAAGAATTTTCTTTTTGTGAATTTTACAACAAAATGTCTTCTGAGCCTGAATTAGTGATATTCCAAGATAATAATGGTCTTGTACTATAAAAATGAGAGGAAATTAGAAAACTTTCTCGTTCTCCTAGAACCTAGAATATACTCGACTCAAAACACTAGACATGACATAATTTTTTCCTCTCTTGTGAGCTTTTTCGGGTATGACCTACTCCTACTCCTTATCTGAATATACATAGATATGTTCCATATTTTTAAAATAATTTACAGTACCTATACATACTTACATACAATGTAACCTTATAATTTATTCATAATAAAAAAATATCTAGGTAATTGTGAAAAATTTATTTTCAAAATCAATTAAATGCATTTTATATAGTTCCAATTCGATTCATTATATGCCGGCTGTGTGGCTGTACCTAACTACATACTTACTCTAATACTAACTATATCTATACATACAAAAAATATACTCTACCCAATATGCTTATACTTTGGCTATAGTTGGTATACTACACATAATATAACATTAAACGCATCCCTATATTTTGATATAAAGAGGGTGAAATTTCACTTTATTTGTTTCCCTCACTATAAAATGTTATTCTACATTGTTTTCAGTCAGGCACTCTGACACATTTGCCGATTGGACACTATAAACAGGGGGGAAATATATAAGAAAAGTAAAAAATCGGATAAAACAGCCAATAGCATGTTTGGTAAAAAAGTTAAAAAAGCTCGAAGAGGGTTGCGCTAAAAAAACAGTTAGTATATAAGAGATATAAATCGACAAAAAAAAAAAAAACAAAATGACGGCCGTAAAGTATATATAAAATCAATAAAATTGTATTTTAGCTTGGGTTATTATGAACAAAATTGATATTTGATTTATACAACGATTGTGTTTGTGGCAATATTAACCTGAGTGTTGAACTTTTTTATTGATTGGCATCCTACAAGTTCTCGGACAAAAAATCAACTACCATTCCTCGGAACAAAATTCTCAGTAATTTCTTTATTTTTTTTATTTGCAAGGCTGATAAAAATTCATTTCCATGGAATTAATGGCCTACTATATTTAGACTTGTTTTAAACAAAATATCGGGAGCGATTTTGTCGAAAAATTTGTTCTGGTGCTACTTTTCTACGGAACAGATTTTTTGGTTTCCATTTGCCGACGATTTTTACTAATATTAATTTAAAATCCAGAGACGTCCAGTTACGAAAATGTTTGAGAGCAGGGGCACGTAGAATATCTGCATATGTATTTAAATAGTAAATCTAAAATCCCTGTGCCCCTTATATTAAGCAAAGTATAATTTTTAAGTGTGATTAATTTTTTAAGGCAACTTTACCTACTTTTCGAATTTCGAAGTTTTCGATATAGGCATTAAAAAAGACCTAGAATTTTCGTTTGCATTGGTCACTTTACCATCTTAAATAACTATTTTTAAACAAATATTTTCTTGAGCTGTGACCACTTTAAAACAAATAAGATTTGATAAATGTTCGAAATATGAGTTAGTCTAAAAATTAATTTCGATTTTGAAAATCTATTTTTAAGGCCTGTTTTACGTGTGTTTTAATTTACTCATAGTGACCAACTCTAGCTTGGACCCTTTTTAAGTAGCCAATTTAGTATAATAATGAAGAAATTAAATTTACCGTGCATAGCACCAACTAATGCCGAAAAAAACAACAAAATATTGTGGAGGGGGGTTAGGGTCTGTCAAAAGTTAATATATCAATTTCTCAAAATATTTTACTTATGCTCGTCTGTTTTTCCGAGATTATCCCTTTCAATGAAAACATCGAAAAAAAGTCTTCCTGGAATTGTACGAATTTGTTCCCACATCCTATTCCAAAAATTTTAGAATTTAATTAATTTATAATATCGATTTCAAAACGATCCTTTTTCTATTAATAACAGCTGGCAATTATCAATCATAAATGGTCACTTTTGAATCTGAATAAACATGAAACCAACTTTGCATTTTTTTTTCTCTTCTCAAATCTAAAGGAACCACATTTAATATTTCTGGCACACTTTCAATGACCTTATAAGATATATATATTTATTTATTATTTTTTTTTATTCAATCAAAGCGCATGCCAAACCGATACTCTGTCTACTGTATACCAATAAAGGACCCCAACAACACAAGGGAACGTGGCATATTGCATTTCTGGACTAAAAATAAAAATATACATAGATGCACTCATGTACTTTTCGTTATTGTGTCCATACCAAAATGAACGGGACCAAGCATCTGTCTGCTCAAAATTAATTTTTCAAATCACTAGGTTTTTTTTTTTTTTTTTGGAAAAAAATCCTTCCTAATCTCTGAACAATATGCTGATAATTTTATTTTATATTTTTTCCGTATTTTTAATCCGATTTTTTCCCATACTTAGATATGTGAGCGCATCAGATAAAATTTTTTTTTTTATTCAATTTCATCTAAATAACAATATTGGTCCTTCGTGTACTGGTCATTATTATGAGGATAATAGATATTTTGCCGACATGAATTGACCTACAACCCTGCTAAAAAATAATATTCATGTGGAGTGATTCTTTTTGTATTGTAAGTATCTGTCGACGTTATACATATCCTTCGTATTACGTATACATAAGGAGTTTTATATATAAATTGTGTCCTTTCCATTTCCTATATGTATACATACATCATACATACATATATGAATGGTGGGTATCCTTTTCGTTTATGTATTTTATTTGTTTTTATATACTTTAACAAATATCCCCCCCAAAAATACATATATAAAATATGATTTTTAATTAAATTTGGCAAACAAAAACTCAGTTTTCCGAATTATGTAATCAATCATTTTACCCCCGTTGAAAGAATAACCATAAACGCGCCCACACGAGGTACTCTTGTTAAACAGCAATACAAATATTATTTTTATCGAGAGAGAGAGAATACCAAAACAAAACAAAACAAAAAAAAAAAAATTTTTTTTTTGGTTTTTGAACTATACAATTGGCATTGCGCAAACAACAAATACGGCTCCGATTTTTGGGGTAACAATGGAAAAATTATGACGAATCATGACATATCCGATGACGGTCAAAAATGAAGTAACAATTTTTGAATGGTTTTTGGGTTTTTATAATTAATATGTAAACTTTTCAATTGAGAGAGGGAGGGATGCTTGAATGATATGTACACATTTGTACAGTCGTTGTTATAAGAGGTTTATGACATGTCCTTATTTCAACAAGGAAAATCCTTGTTTTCAGTAGCTTTTTTTTCTCTCAATATTTATTGAAACGTAAAAATGTTCTGGTTTGAAAATGAATGACAATTATAAGAAAATTCGAGGAAAATGTATCCAAATTGATATTTTCGTTAATTTAAAATAATTTGGGTTTCATCGTCTATATAAAATCAAAATTTTTTTTGTTTAGTTTTTAACAAATAGTGAGGCACAATTTTGTGCTTAAGCCTGAAAACTGATGGTGAAATGAGCGGCCGAACTTTTTTCCTCAGTGAAGTTGGTTTATTTTTAAGGCACAACTTTGTATGCGTGTGTAAAAATTTAATTGTGGTTGGGAAAACAAAATATTTTGAACTGTCAACCATTTTTACTCGTATTTTGTCAATGACAGTATCAACGACGAACAACAACAACAAAAAATAAAATCTCGAGAAAATGTGTAAAAATATCAGCTACAATCATTTAAGTTGTAGGCATGAAATTGTGCCTCAAGTAAAGGCACTTTAAGACACACACAAAATGTCTAAAAATTTACCAAGAGTAAAATACTTAGAGCGACATATGAGGGGGCGTTCAAATAATAAATTTTCAAAATAAAAAGAAAAGGGATATGTGCTGTTAATTATTATATTTTGGATGTTTAGTGGACACCAACTGTTTCTGTTATTATCTTTATTTATTTTTATTCCATATTCCATATTTTGTATAAAATTTTTTTTTATGTTTTCCCATACCCATTTATGCAAAAAAATATTATAAATGAAAAAAAATTCTCGGAGAATGTTTCAATATTTGGAAATTTCTTTTTTCAACACTCTTGACCCCTCTTCCTCTTTACCAAGCGATCTTTTATTTACTTCGCCAAGCTCTATTAATTACGTTTCGGATTTACTTCAAAATAAATAAATTTTGGAATTGATGGAATGTTGATTCGATCACTTCTGGAATTGTCATATATTGTTATCAATCGATTTATTTATTCGAAAAATTATCGATAATTCTATATTTAAATATTACTTAAACAAACAAATATTTTGAAGATCAATTAAACTATTTGAACAATAGTAAAAAGGGCGTTCATTATCGCTTAATGTTCAATTTATCGAAATAATAGAAAACATAATGTCAGCATTCAAATAAAATATGCCATCAGTAAATCCCTAGTATGAGTACCCCCAATTTTAAAATTTGATAGTGTATGCGAAAGATTTCGATTATCCTAAGATGGCACATGTGAGATCCAGTATCAATGATTTACGCTTAAACTTAAATCAGGCACTTTTTTTAGTCTGTGATTATTGGCCATTTTGCTGTCAATCTAATGATCAAATAAGGTGCACCATGTTATGGAAAGACACGTGGTTATATCATATCTGGTAATGTCCTAATTTTAATATATACGTTATGACTATGGGAATTTCAGCCCCTTCGAACGTACCCCAAAGATTATTCACATAGTAACACTTCATATGAAAAACTTGGACATTTGAATGGTTTCTTGGTCATCCAATGAATGAATGACGTTTCAGGGTGTTTATTATAAAATGTTATTAATAAAATCAAAATATTTTATCTTGAATCCAATCATGGGAATGATCCTGCCTCTTGTAAAGAGTTTGTAACTACGTACTATACATACATTAATTTAATATAAATGCTCAAAACACCCTCCTATATAGTACGACAATGGAATAATATATTAATACCTTCGTCCATAGTGAGTGACTGGCTCATGCTAACAACAATTTTTGCATAAAATAAAATGTTAATTGGGGCAGCAGGCGAATTTATTTTTTTTTTATTTTTTTTTGTCGAGTGCTTATCTGCTCGCTATTTGAATTCGTGCAGCTTGGACATTGATTGACATTTCTATTATGTAAAATAAATCAAGTGGCAATTTATAGAAAGTGACATGCTGTAAACAGTAGGTAGGTATGTATTTACCTAAAATAGAAAAATAAAATATGCCGGGTGATTTGTTTTTTCTCTATTTGATGGGGTGATTTAACATGCAAATTCTACTAACAAAGCTTTAATGCAATTGCAAATATTCGGGTACTAGGTAATTGCAGTAAATTGTTTTCAAAATAGAGACTGTAAACTGTAAACAATACATTTTGACTTTAAATCAAATCAAATTCAAACCAAAAAAGGAGTGGCGATCTTTTTTGAACGAACCATACAAATAGGAATCACAGTTTTTCTGGGCAGTGGAATACAGTATTTGGGTACCCGTATTACATACTCTTACCGATTTAAAGTATAAATTCAGCAATTTTAATTAAAAAACTTAAAAAAAAAATATTTTAATTATATTTTGAAGGTTTTCTCTCAAGCTAATACATTATTTCCAATCCACATATCCCAGGTTAAGTTTTACAGTAAATTTATAAATCACCGTCTAATTTAAACAGAATTAACTTTAATGGAAATGTTTTCAAACACTTTTTATAAAGCATAAAGTTACGATTCATCGCGAACAGTGGCAGTTGAAATTTTTTTTTAAAAATCTAGCGTTTACTTAACTATAAAACTATTAAATTGGATGTAAAATAATGGTACACTTTATAAATAATATTGCCTAGCGTTCACACATCAATAAATCGAAATTCTCTCTCTATAAATAATTGATTTTTTCCACATTTTATGAGAAAACATGTCGAATCTAAACTGCATCGTTCAGCCATCGCAAAATCATGCTGAAACGACTCTGCATCTTTCTTTACAAAAAATTTGTATGAGAGAAAATTGAAGGGGTGAATAATTTGCCCATTTTCAATTAATTACAAAATTCAAATCGCTAACTCGCCGCGCCTAAAATTTCACAAAAAAAATTAGAGGCGAAAAGTGGAATTTTTCATACTGTTTTCCCTATCAAAAGAAAATCTTTGTTTTTCATATTATTTTTTTATATTGTATAATGTCACTCAATTTCATTGGTTCTAAAACGAACTACATTCGTGCAATAAAAATTATTCGGGCAATTGTTTCTAGTAACTAACAATAATAATAATTTTTACAAATTCAAAATTTTACAGTAGCATAGACAAACATTTAGAGCTCATAACATAAAGTTTGCTTGTACAAAAGCTCATCACACAACAAAAATTTTATAATAAAAGGGAAAACAATCAAGATTACAAAGCCATTTGTAATTTCAAATATTGGTGCTAGATGGCTGTTAATGCCCACTACTGGACTAAGTGAAAAATTGAGTTTACAGCTCTGTGCGCTGAATAAATAAAATTTAAAAGAGAATAACTCAATTTTGTTTATCCATTTATTATTCAGTTTTTCTTTTAATTAGGTGATATGAAAAAATTTATTTTGCAAATTACAGATCAATCATGAGGAATTTGGGAAAAAAATTGTTGTTCATTTTTTCCCAATCTTACAAATCGAACGATATATAAATGTTAGGTCTATTTTATAGTTAAGAATTTATTAAAAAATCTTACAAAATGAAATTTAATTTTTGCATCGGAATTGAACCCGTTTTCTGGCGTTCTGTAATAAATGTGGGAAATGCATGTGAAATTCACTTGAAATGTTCGCAAATCATTAAAAAATGTTAAAATTATTCATTTTAAGATCAAATTTGTGGAATTCGGGAAAAAAACATTTTATGTGCAGATTTTCCTAATTGTTCCTTACATATTCCTTAGATTTTCAATGAAAGTTTCTTAAACAAATCATATCTCCTAAACTACTGAACCATTGTTCAGAGAACTTTTCTTTTCCAGTTAGCTCCTTCGAATATCTATCAGAAAAAAAATATTTGGCCGACCGTCCATCGATATTGTGAAAAATTTCCATAGAAAACTAATTCCAAAAACGCCATATTAGAAAAAGATTTTTTTTTAAATTTATAGAATTCGGGAAAAATTTTTTTTTGCTCAGATTTTCTCAATTTTCGCACACATATATAGACTAGGTAGGTACAAAAGACAGTTAATTAATTTGTAGCTGTTTTATTAGATTCTGTTTTTCTTCAAATTGTTGAATGCAACCTTATTTATATGTACATAATGGATAAGCGCATCTAACTTCAGTTTATATTTATAATTGTAAATTGTTGCACAATATAATAATTTAATTATAGTTGTTTTTAAGATTTTTATGTTGTTTTATAAATATATATTACAATTTTTATATATATATATATATATTATATAAATTGAAATACCTGCTTTATTTGGCCACTATATAAATATTACTTTTGCGTTTCATGTTTCAAAAGTCTTTTTCATATAGTGATTTTTTTTATATATATAATAATAACAGGTCAAAGCACCGATCTTCAGCTAGTTTGTTTCTGTTTTAAGATAATTTACATTTTTTTTTATTTTTTTTTTTTTTTTATTTACCCACGCTTACACAAACACAAGCAAAATATTTAACTTTTAGAAACACAAAATTTCCCAAAATTTAAAATATTTCCTTATAAAAGTTTTTTTTTTCTTATGGGCATTGTTGGTAATTCATTAAACATTCATATAGAAATATATAAATATAAAAATTTTGTTTCAATTTATATTATTTTATTTTTATTATTATTATATTTACATTATTGTTGTTTTTGTTTTTTTTTTGTTTTAACTTTCTATACATAAATATTTAGAAAAACAATAATAAATTACTAATCCAGAATTATTATTATTATTTATTTATTTATTTATTTATTTGTGTATAGGTACAAGAGCTAAAATCTGTATTATTATAGATTTTTAGAATAATAGTTATAGTAGATTAGGTACGATAATACTGTGTTTAATACAATTTGATAAATACAACAATTTTTTAATATATATATTTTTTTGGAGCTTTGTTTTTAACCCTTTGCAGACGGCAAAAAAAAAAAAAAAATGTCATTTTTTTGAATTATAATATATATGTATATATGTACCTATAGTTCGTATTCACCAACGCCAACGCAACAGTAAAAAAAATGAACTAAATTAGCTATAAGCTTAGCGAACACGTTCAAACAAAACACAAACACTATGAATTTGCATTTATTTGGTTTAGCGGCATTTTGAAAAAAATTTAGGGTTTCAAAAAAAAATTAAAATTTCGTTATTAACATTGGTGTCAGGTTGTAATACAATAAAAAAAGCCCGTTCAAAAACTTCAAAATTTAAGTGAATTGAATTGACATGATTTTCGTTCCAGCAAATTAAAATTAAGACTCCCACAAAAAAAATCCTTAAAATTTAGTTGGTATGGGTTAAAAGGAATGAACCAAAGAATATTTGCACACTTTTCCTATTGATTTTGTGAGCGTGTTGGCACTTTCCCAAAAAAAAGAGTTGTTTTTTTCTATGGGTAACAGTCAACAAGTGATTATGTAGTTTATAGGCCTGTGGTCGTGAACCCCAACCGTTGTTTCGACAAAACTAATCTTCTCAGAACCAAGACACTTCTACACAATTGAGATTTGCGGAACTGTTAAATTTAGACAGACCTGAAAAACTACAGTATATGAGGAGAGATTTTAACGTTATACAAGAAAATGGTGATGATTTTCAATTATTTATTTATTCCCTGGAAATCCGTCAAACGTAATTTGTTCGTATCTCTTCTATTGTATGGTTAAAAAATTAAAGGCGTGCATTTTCAACAAATAAAGCTCTAAAAAAATTCACCTACTTAAGCCTTCTACATAGCACTACTGTATGTATAGGTTTAGTATAGAATTGGTACTTATCATTTTGCGAAGAGACTAAAAATTTAATATGAAACGCAGGGTTAACCAAAAAATAATTAGTCTCTTGGAATTAAAATTTAGTTATTGTATTTGAAATAAAAATTAATCAATTAAGGCCTAAAAATAAATTTTTGCAAAAATATTTTTGCAATAACAGAACTACTGGATTCTAATTTTGCAGCCTACTAAATTTATCACAAAATTGCTATGACAAATTGATATTATGTAATTATAGCTGTTCAGTATCATGCTCCACAAGAGATTTTATCAATCAAACACAGTATCAAAAAGCACGTAACTCTCATAAACTTTTTTTGTTATGATAAATTTACATTTAATATTGTTTCATTCTTAGATAGAGAAAAGAGAGAGTTAGGTAATACAAAAAATTACTTTTTTTTTTTTTTAGTATTAATAATTCTCAGATAGATTTGTATTTTACAGATTTGATTTAAATTTATATTTAACATTAATTATGATATTTGGTATTCCACAATTAAATTATTTGGTTTGAATGATTTTCCATTCACTCGATCGAACAATCTCACACAACCTTTCTTCCTTTTTTTTTTCTTTTTTTTTCTTTTCTAATCGGACAATTAAAAAATTGTAATTTTACCAAATTTTTAAATGATTTCGTATTTTTTGATATACAAAAGTTTAAAAAAAAAAAACTGAAATAATAATACTAAATTTAGATGTCATTTTTTTTCTTTCTTTTCTTTTCTTTTCTTTTCTAAAAACAAAAAGTAGCAATAAGTGTAGGACCTTATTATACATTACAACATCATATCATACAATATGTACAATTACGTACGTTTAAATTTTCATTTTTATGTTTCTATGTTGGTGTCTATATAGTTTTTTTTTATGTTACAGATGATATTTTACTTTTTTTTTTTAATTTTATATTTATTTTTTAAATTAATTTAGTATATAGAACAATATTCACATAATTTCATAAAAATAAAAATCTAAAAACTTAACAGATTTAAAAAAAAAAAAATCTACAATTAAAGTAGAAAAGTCTTTTATTGAGTAAAAGATAAGTATCTTAATAATTAGTAATTAACTATAATTATAGGAGGATCAGTCACAAACTCTCATTGTAATTTTTTTTTTTTAATTTTCCCATTGTATCATTTTTTTTTTCCATAAACGTTTTTCGCTTCTTAGGTACACCCAATGATCAGCGGTTGATTTGACTCAATAACACTGGGCCGAGTCTCACCGTTTTGTGTTTGATGGTGGGTATGCGAGTAGTGACCGGAATTTTGGTTAATATGACCGGTATGTGGTTGATGCCCTTTTTGTATTTTGTGCGATTGTGATTGTTGTTGATGCAAATGCATTGACGGCAATGGAAGTTGTTGCTGTACTTGTTGCTGGATTTGTGGTTGTTGAGGCTGTTGCTGTTGCTGGTGCTGTTGCTGTTGATGTATTTGTGGTTGTTGTTGTTGTTGTTGTTGAAGTTGCTGGGGTTGCTGTTGGTGTTGCGGCTGCTGATGATGGGATAATGTAGGTGGTGCATGTATACTTATTAAACGAGGTGGCGATTGATTAACATTTCTGAGATGAGGGTGGGATTGTATATGAATTTGATGCATTTCATAAAATTCTTTATTTTCTTGGTCATGGTGTTCTTTGTCACTGGGACCTGTAAAGATAAATTCTGATATTAAAATTTGGAAATGTTATCCTTGAGGTGTGGGTAACTACTAAAGATTCTGCAAAATTTTGTAAGATTTTTAAGTCTTCAAAGACTGTTCTGAATTCTGACAATTAAAAAAAAAACATGAAAAATGTATTTTATTATTGAAACTTGGAGGGTTAATTTATTCTAAACAATTGGTAAAATTTAAAATAATGAAGATGTTCGTTTCCCAAACTTACCCAAACACTCCGATGTAGCAGCCGCTGCCAATGCCAGTTCCTCTTCAATATTATTTGGTTTACAGCTAGTTGTTTTCCAGTGGGTTCTCAATCCAGACGCACTAATATATTTTTTATCACATCCATGACATACATACGGTCGATCATTTGTATGCAAACGTTTGTGCAATTTCAAATGAACAAATTGTGTAAATTTTTGTGGACATAAATCACAGGCATATGGCTTTTGTCCACTGTGCAATCTTAGATGAGTCTTTAGATTCGAAGTAGACGAAAATCTCTTCTTGCATATATCACATTGATGTGGCTTTTCGCCCGTATGAACTAAATGGTGCTTCTGGAGATGGGCCAATTGGGTAAATGATTTTGTGCAAACATTACACCGAAATGGTCGTTCGCCAGAATGTGTACGCAAATGCACTTTCAAATTGGATAGTTGACCGAACGTTTTGCAGCACACATTGCACTCATAATGCATTTTACCATCCTTTTTCTTGAGCGGATACGGTAAACTGCGGTAACCACGTGAACTACCACCCGGACTCAATGGACTACCGCTACGCGTACACGATCCACCATCTGGACTAAGACTGCACGGCGGTGATGCTCGCATCGGTGAAAGCCTTTGGAGTGGTGTTAGCGGAGCCATTATAGGATGAGCCAATAATTGCCCGGCATGATGTTGAATTTGTAAAAGACCATTTGTCGGTGATATTGTGTGTCCTGTTATTCGTTCGTAATGGCCATTATTTAACGGTGGTGAATATGTTGATGTTGGAACATGGGTTATTGCATTTCCTGATGTTGAGGTAAATATATATGGATACGGTGGTGTCC
The DNA here is from genome assembly GCA_026745375.1 of Platyura marginata. Classification (NCBI taxonomy): domain Eukaryota; kingdom Metazoa; phylum Arthropoda; class Insecta; order Diptera; family Keroplatidae; genus Platyura; species Platyura marginata. The sequence goes on from JANSTT010001230.1 coordinate 16,345, forward strand.
TTTGGCTATCGTAGCTTATTGTTGATATTGTTGTTGTTGTATAAGATAAGGTGGGTAGTTGTGGTGATGCTTCTTTTTCCGAAGACGTTTCCATTTTAGTTCGAGGAATGTCCATTTGAGATCCATTGTCATTTTGTATTATTGGCAGATAATTTGAACTGGAATCAGGACTACAAGCGTTTCCGTATCGTTGAGACTTTTTATACGAATACGCCATTTCTGTGGGGGATGTTGGTGGTGGTGTTGCATTTGGTTGTCGCTTCGACGAGTCATTGTGTCGATTACCAGTAAGAATAGTTTCTAAAATGCTTGGTGGTGTATACCTCATAAATGGCGCTGGTGGAGATGTTGTTTCAGCCTCATAATAAGGTTTTGTTAAAGGAACAATTGTGTGTGGTGATGTTTCCATTACAATAACTGTACTGGTGGCTGGCGTTATCACACGTCTTGGTGAATTTGACACATCAGGAATTGTTGTCGTCTGTTCATCTACTAACACTGGCTGTTTGTCAATTGTGGTGGGTTCGTGTTTAATTATTTTATTTTTAAATTCATATTTTAGTGGCATTTTCATTTTAACTTTTCTATATTCATTCTTGTCTTCCGTTTTGTGATGAAGCGTTGTTTCTTTTGGTGCGTTTGTCTTTTTTGAACAATCTAAAACATAGTTGTTTTCATCTTCACTATCACTATAATCTCCTGGTGGTGTTAGGCCATCTTCATAATGTTCATTGCTATGGTATCCTTCATCTGACCGAACAGATCCATCATTTGGTGTTAGCTGATGTTCATAATGACCATCTTTTTGTGAGATCGGTGATTCAGAATCTTTTTCCTTAATTTCTTCACGTAACGGTGACTGTTCGCGAACAATAACTTGAATTGGCATGCCACTGTGCTGTTGTTCACGTAAATGAACAACCGTTTGATGCATTGGTCTTGTTGGTGGGGTTTGTGCTGGTGATAGACTAGGTGTAGGAGATCTTCGTGGTAATGCAAATCCCATAACATATTTCATATGGTTAAATGCAACTTCAGGTGAAACTGGTGTCGGTGTAATATTGTACGTTTTTTTCATTGCCTCCTCCTTGCATATAGTATAGGTGGCCCGTTCTGGATCAACATCATACCCGAGCCTTTTTGCAAAGTCTCGACAATACCAAACCATTAGCTCTTCATTTGGCATAATATCTCTAGTTGTATAGAAATAAATGTGTTCTTGATGTTGGCAGGCAACAAGATTCATTACACGTAGACTATATGCAGATGCAACGTATCGCATCCAATTGGCTTGGGTAGGATCAGATCCGTCAAGGTAGTAGTACTCATTGGACTTGAAGATCTGTAATATATCAAAATGTGATCGATATAGACATTTTTTTTTTCATCTCTATGCGATTTCAATAAATCTATACATTGTGTTCGAAATATATTTGTCAAACCATATAATTATTTAAGACTGCATTCTACCGCGTTAGGTCAGGTATAGGTCATTAGTATTTTTCCAGAATTATACAAAAGAACACTATTTATCCACCCGATAATTTAAAATTATAGAAAATTCAAACAAATTCATCTTTTTAATGAAGGGGATATGTCTGTCGAAATAGACAAAAAAATCTTAAATACCGGTCTGACCACTTTTGTTGATTATAATCCTAAATTTTTACCAACTATCTGATGATGCTGACACTTCTTACTTGAAAATCAGCCAACAAGTTTCTGTTAATGAATAGATAGAGAGGAGAGGGCAACAGAACAGAACGTGTGTAGATAATAATATTTTTTTAGTCCATAAAACCTTTCCCTTTGCATGCTTCTTCTAATTTTTTGTTTACTAAAATGTCTCTTAATTTTCTTTTGGGCATTAATGAATATAATTTAAGACAAGAAAATCGAACTTTTATCGGATCAGTGGAACATTGTATCTGCGGAAGTGTGAAAAAGAGGGATGCCAGTTATTTGTTAATAGTATGTATAAGGAATTTTTACGGAGAAAATAGCCACGCCCATATTATTTAGAATTTATACTTATTTTTGATACAAGTTTATTAGTAAAATCTTCAATTTTAAAAAGCCAGGATATTATAAATTCTTTAAAAATCCTTAAAAAATATACCAAACACAATGCTTATTATAGATATAAAAATTAAAATTAAATAATTAAATATAAAAATTAAAAAAAATTAAGTTATAAGTATACCTGAATTCTACCAAAGGGTACGTGTGTTGTTCCCTGTACCTGAACCCATACACATGAAAAGAATAGATAAAGAAAAGAGTTAGGGTCTATCACCAAAAACTTAATTTATAATTTTTAAAAATTAAATTAAAAAACTTTGTACAGCATTTAAAATTAAAAAAAGCTATTTATAACAACAAATAGAAAATTACTCACCCGCCAGAAATACCGCCACGATATTTTATCATTTGGGTAATTTGGTGCAGGAACACCTTCGAATGGACCAAATCTGGTACCTCTTGGAATGACTCCTGTACTCCATACACCTTCAGTCTAATTTTTTATCGTTAATTAGAATTTTCATTTATTAAAATATTGGATTTGTTACCTTAACATTTGGTGTTGATAATACTAACGATGGTTTTAGTGTTAAACTTCTTGGTAAAGTTTTTTCGGCCCTTCCTGGTGTGCCCCGTTCACAAGCCACATCCGGTACCATATAAACAGCAAGCCTCTCAAAATCATCTTCACGCATGCGAGTTACATCATAGTCTTCCTGATCACCCGGCGTTGGACATCTCGGTGAGCTTGAGCCATCCATGTTGGCCTGTAACAATGAACGAAAAACACTTTAAGCTTAATGTTTAGCTTTTTTTTCTACTCTAATGATAACTTCACTGCATTACATTCTATGTATGGATGGGTGGTGGTGGTTAATTTAATTTTTTTATTTTCTCATTTGTTCTTCACTACGTCTTTTTGATTTAGAAATGACGTCGATGTCCTCGGACGGGGTTACGCTCATATAAAAGGAAAGCGACAATGGCATAGACATAGACCTGCGGCATAAAGAAGGACGTTAGTGCTTGTGTCAGTGGGTAGCACTGTATGACTGTATAGGTAAAAGTAAGTGAGAGTTGATATGAAAATAAATTTGGACTTTTCATGGGAAATTTTTCCATCTAAATTTCTACACACAAATTTACACAACTTAACGAGTAATTTAATTTTTATTCTTTTCTGGTAGTGTTAAAACCAATAAATTAAAATTGAAATTTAATTTTGCCATCACTGAAGTAACTTTTCTCTGTATTTAAACACAATACAAATGTATGCATTCACTATGTGTGTATGGGTAAATGCATTTTCTTGTCAGCGCATTTTCTGCATCGACCGGTTGTTGTTTCTACTGACCCAGTTGTTGTACCATTTAAAATGTGTATGCGCTTTATATTGTGGCGCATCCGAATTTTCTCTGTCGCTGGTGCATCGTTGTTGATTCGTTGAAAATGAAAATCGAAAATTCGTTTTCCCTGAACGTAGGTAATGGTTTTTTCTCTTAATTGCATGTACGTTCATCGGGGTTATTCTTTGATGAATTTCGTTCGTAAAATGATAGGAACACAAATGGACGAATTCTTTCCTGATGCAATATTCTTGTCATATTTCACTGTGCCCTTCCTCTTTTAATTATATAGAATTTTTTAATAAATTATAATTACTTTTAGTTGTAAATTGATTAATTGTCATTTTAAATATTAGCCTAATGGTTTTTTTATCCGTATAAATATAATATCGTTATCGTGCTAGCTAGCTAATAAACAGACCATTAATTTAACCACAGGTCACATTGAAACAACTCACTGTTGCTTTCAATTACCTATATTCTGTAAATATGTAGGTAGTGTGTTGTTGTATAGTTATTACATTTACATTTACATTACATAATAATAGTACATAGTAAGTACATACACGAGCGTATAAATTCGAGCCTTGAAAACGTTTTTCGATATAGGCGATTATTAATGTCGAAGGGCATGATGTGCATCTTCCGATAAAAATAGCGTTGACGTAATTAGAAAAAAAAAAAACATTGCAATAACAAATTGTTTTATTTGCTTGATTAATTAATACAACATTTTTTGTGATTATAATACCTAATACTAAAAATAATTTACCAGGGTGTGTTGCAAATTTATAATCTCTTTGATCAGATTTTCGATTATCTAACAATTCAGCAAACTTTTAACTGTATTTCATCTGTATGGTAATTTAGTATTTAGCTTCTAGTTGAATGATGATGTTTTTGAAGTGTAGCTAGACATATCTATGTATCTAACATACCTACAATGTTTATGTTCTGCATAATATTGATTGGTAATGTTATGCAATTACGTTTGAAATAAATTATTTGACGAAACAATGGCATTTATAAATTATTTATTTAATTCATATATATGTACGATCGCGTAAAAAGGGTTGGATTTAGGGTTTAAATACCACCCAGCATAACTTGAGCGGTTTCCAAAAATATATTATAACAAAAACTCCCAAACCATTCCTATCCCAAAAAAAAAAAAACAAAAAAGAAACAAAAAAAATATAAAAAAGGCTGCAAACTACAATTTCTGACAATTTTCATGCAGAAACAAAAATTATTAAGCCCTGCCAATGTGAATTTAATTAGCTGACCAAATTAATAATAAACTAATTACAAGAGAATTATACAAAAGGAAAATTATTCCCGACGTCATTTATTCATTTAAATTTGTGAAAACTCAAAAATTATTTCTATGCCCAATTAATATCGAATGAGCCCTGTTGTCAATTGTCGATTTCGTTGTTTCAGCTTTTTAGTGAATTTAATTTATGCAGCACCAATTTGATAATATCGACTACATTCCGACCACAGTAGAGTATTTCCATCAATATCCCGATATGACATTTTTCAATAGTAGCCAACATTATGTAATTTTATTAAAATATCTTAAATAATGGGAGAACTGTGTTGTAACTATAAAGAGTTCCCGATAATACTAAAATAAGTCCACAAGAGATGACATACATAGCTGGAATACTGGAATGTTAAAGATATAATAATTTGAAATTGATACTAATAACAATCTTCTATCCTTCCTTCCAATTTATTTTTCTCAAGGCCTATCGGTTCAAATGCTATTTATGATAGACTTGTCTGCAAGGAGTTTTATATGTTCTGGTTAACTTTCAAAATATTAAAGTTTAGTTTTTCTATTTTAGTCATCAAATTTAGCTTTTTCTTTATTATGTAATGCCAAGAGTGTACTAAAATTGCATTTTTTTTTTGTTTCTTATAAATTTATTAACATCTCTCAATCATAATATTTAGAATAAAATTTATAAATTATTACAAAATTGCATCGATCACCACACGCCATTTTGAAATAACTGCATAAACAATGTTTCACCTTTTCGTGTAAATATTCTATTGATAAAATTTATTATTTAAATCGTGCACTTCCAACTAAACATTACTTTATTTTAAGTTCATCAGTCAAATGGTGCCAGCGAAAAATTATAATCAAATGTAACACTTCACTTTGGATGTTATATTTATAGAATATATAAATTGAATATTATTTTGCTAGTATGCCACTGTATGTATAACAAAATAGCATCCGTCAAGTCATCAAGTCAAGGTCCTTGGCAATGCGTGCCAAGTGCAATATATAAACGCATAAATCACATTTTGAATATTATGAACAGTTTGATCGCATATAAAACTATTATCGAATGCAGTTTAATATTTCCTTGTTCCTTGTTACAAGAATAATATACGAAATATATTTGAAAAGTTATTTTTGTTTTACTTGTTCATATCAATGCCACGAATAGACCACTAACAAATAATAATGACGGTTATGCAAATTACTTAACCTATTAATTAGATGTGTATACGTATAAATTGTAAGTGTATAATAAAGACGAATAAACAAGTACTTCAACCCATAGAAACACTTTCACCAATTAAAGTGATTCGTTTTAAGAGGCACCTGAATGTCCTTAGTCCTTATAAATTAAAATTGTCGCATAATATTTCGACATTGAAATAATGAATTTGCATACATTTTATGATGTCATGTTTTCAGTCACCATAATAAAATTAAGCCTCATATTCTACATAATAATTTGGGTAACCTTAACCGGAACCTCAAATTCATATTCATTTTTAACAAATCTAAAAATTAGTTGTTGTCCGCTTATGTTACTTTTAATTATAATTAAAATATTTTATTCTGATCAGTGCTGTGTTTGGTAATAGATATCATCAAAGAGTTAATTTTAAATTTTTTTCCCGCACTTAACTTCTCTTTCAACATTTATTAGGCGGAGAGACTATTTTTTGATATATTTTTTTATTGCTTTATTCCTCGAACCAATAAAAAAAATCACCAAAATTTAAAAAAAATACGTTTTTCAGTTTTTTTTTTAAATTTTTGATACATTCGATCATTTTTGAAAAAAAAAAATTTAATTTAACAAGAAAGTGCCCCATACCTAGTTAGATTATATTTTTACAGTCGTGAGTTCTGTTTGGATTTCCATTTTTTTTTGTCGCATTTTTTTCCAAAAATCTATTAAAAATAATTTAAAAAAATGTACTTTTCCGGTGATTAAAAGTATTGCACATTTTTTTGGTACTATATCTTTAAGTATGTAATAGATTTTCTAAAGAAAAAATAATTATCGATCGCTGCTACGCCCTTTGAAAGATAAGCAGTTATTGAAACCAAATTAAAAAATTGTTTTTTTTTTCAAAAGGTAACAATTTAAATTACACTACTTAATTGTTTGATCTGTCAAAAGATCGTGCTGTAACTAATTGATTCATCTAAAAAAAAAAAATTTACTTTTTCCATTGAAAATTTTACATATTATCCTAATACGAAAAAAAAGAGCCTTCAAGGTTACATTAATTCGCGGTTTGATTTTTTTTTTTAAATGTTATTGTTTATCAATTGCTCAAATGATAAAGCACAAACTATGCGGTGATTCAATGCAATGCTTAAATTTAATAACTAATATCACAATATATAGATGCATACATTCATAGAAAAACACATTTACAAAACACTAATAAACATCACAAGTGCATCTCTATAATTAGGTGCAAGGTTAAAGTCATGTTTATATTGTGTACATGAATCGGTTGTATAATTGTATATAAACTGCACAATATCACATTCACATATTTATAGTTAAGTACATTTTTTTTTTTTTAGTAAACGTCATTATCGCAATGTAAACGATAAGGTGGCTATGGATTACCGTCCAAAAAATTGCGTCGCAATAAATGTATGGCGGAAAATCATTTGTGTGAGAATTTGATATTTTCAATATGGTAGTTGATGAAGAAAAACATTTTTTTTTTCTTTCATCAACTATTTTCAAAAAACAAATAATGTCATAATATTACAATTTTCCACCATTTATTTTTCCATTATTAACCTTGAAAATTTTATCGCGCAGGACAAATACATTTTATAATTGAACTTACTTTTTTCACCTTCACTCTCAATCGATTCTAAATTTAATATAAAAAAAAAAAATTTTATTTGAAATGAAAATTGTTTTTCCACTCTATTAAAAATCTCTCAAATTACACAAAAAATTTTCACATTTTTTTTTCAATTAGTGAAAAAATTAAAAAACACCACACACGAGCAACAAAAAAAAAAACCGTTTCTAATTCTGCCGCCACAATGAAAATTGAAAAGCTTCCGGCTTTCTTCGCAGCAGCATTTGAATATAGTATGCACTTCAAGTTCGAGGCGGTTTACAACTATACTCACATATAATATCGATGCACACGATAATGCAAATCGTTCGAGGATGCATCAATTTGTGCATGTATTGTTTTTCCGATTAAATATTATTTGAGCAGACGTCTTACCCCGTTCAGTTTTTTTAATTTATTTGCATATGAGGATAGATGTATGTGTGTGTTTGTTTTTATGTGTGTGTGCATGTACATTCATAACTTTTCTATAAAAATGCTATTATATTCCCACAAAACTAATCGTATGCGCGGAGCACTGTCGATTTTTTTCGGCTAAATAAAATGAAAACCGGTAGTTTTCAAATCGACTTAAGTCGAAAATATATCATTACCGTCATTGTATCGGCCATTTTGAATTTTCACTTTTAATGGTGGTTGATGTTCGGAAAAAAAGCTTTTGATTTTTTCTTGTCTATTTTAATCGTATTTTTTAAAAGCTTTTTTTCTGTAATTCAAATATGAAAAACTTGATCGATAAATTTCGTTTTTGCATTCAAATGATAAGCGTCCATGAGGTACATATGTATATGTATTTATATTGGACTTGCACTTGTTCGCACTGTTATCGTACACAATAATGAATAATGCAATTTAAAAAAAAATGAATTTTAATTACTCTTATTTATTCGATCGTCACGTGTCAATCAGTCATTATGTAATAGTAGTACTTATACAAACATCATTTTATGTAAATAGGAAGTAGTTAACATTTACACTATTGTGTTTAGATTAGATTATATAGAAACCGTAATTGAACATCATCAGAGTGATGGGTAAAAATTTTGAGAAAAAAAAAATTCCACAACACTGCAAGTGGAGAATTTTCTTCGTGCTCTACTATTTCATTAATATTTATGATTTACGAATGAAAATTTTAAACAATAATTAAAACATTGCTGGGCATATATGACGTTTTGTAAATAATATCACTTCCTGTTATTCTATATTATATTTTATATGTATGCGTGTACAAATATGAATTTTTAATTATTAATTAATAATTAATATATAATTGTGTTTTTATACCTGACAATGTCAAGGTAATCCGATGACACCATCACTGTACATGCGACTGTAATTGTCCACAATAACGCACTCTCTCACTGTATCGAACATATATAAATCTCTTACAAAAAAAAGCTCACTATTAATTACTTCTTATTGCGTATAATATCAAAAATACAATTCATTTAAGAAACATTTGAAACAATTTTGGAAAAACACCGAAAATATCACTGATACGAGCTTAAAAGCTTTTCATTAATATGTTGAAGAGAAGAAAAAAAAAATAGAAATATTTCCGACCTAACACAATAATTCACGGTACGCTTTTTCGTTGGCCCACTGTGTGTGTCGATTGCCCGTAGTCTAGCTTTGGCAGACAAAACAGAACAGAGTGCATAGACGAGTACGAGGTACATAGTTGGGAGGTACATGCATAATGTACAACATGAGAACCAACCATATAATCCCTGCATACATTAGAATATAGAGAATGTGTATGACTTTGGGAGCATAATAATAAAATGCACTTTTGAAATGCGCCGCGCAATAGCCGGTTAACTATTCGATGTATATATGTATTTATATAAAAAGCTTGTCGTTTCACTGATGTACGTTATTAAAGTTTTCAATATAGAAATCGTACATAAATGTAAGTACAAGAAGAGAACTATTCTGCTTATGTATATAGTTGAGTACATGGGTACATATATAGTAGCAAAAGGCAATGTCTATGAATCTTGTTTCGGTATATAAGTAATATAAATAATGTAGTATATAAAATGATATTATTATTGGTATATGTTCTGTTTCGTGTTTAGACGTTTCTTACATATATATATACATATATATAGATAGATCTGGTGAGGAAAGAGGAATTTCCAAACAGCTTTGCAGCTGGAAAACGGGCTAGTTATATACTGATTGCATTTTATAGCGATTTCGATCGAATTGCAAGCGCATGACTGATGCATCTGTAATTTTTATTACATTACAATAAATAAATTTGGTTACGAAATGTTTGTGTTAAATAATAACGTGTCTCCTCTAATTTCTCTGCTTTTAACAATTGAATACTTCAGAGATCTATACTAAGGCCATTACTTTTCTGCTTTTACATTAATGACCGCATGACTCTTTTTTTTATATAGTCAATTCCAAATTTATTTTTTATTGTTATTGGACAAATATTTATATTAAAATGACGGTAGGACTTTTGAATCTATAGATTTATTATGAAAAAAACTTCCAAAAATTAAAATTTTTCTATGTATTGAAATTTGATTTCTAAAAGATGTTTGATATTTTAAAATTATTTAATAAATTAAAAAAATTTCTCTCATACATTAAATGTGAATTTGTATTTCATCTTAGAAATAAGAATCAACATCTTGACCCTTTTTTGAGTAAATTCAAATTTTTGTATATTAAAATAATTTTTAATTACTGTCATAATTTTCAAAAAAAATTTTTTTATATAAGCCCATTAGGGCTAACAATTTTCATTAAGTTTTACATCATTTTCTTCAATATTACTACAAATTTTGAAATTTCAATGCAGGAAGAAAAGCCAACTTTAAATGTAACTTTGCTTTTACTGCTGACTGTAAACTCCCTAGTGCCTTCAGACTAAAATTCTTGGCGTAGGTTATTAGATATGATACTATGTATACATTAATGTTGGAGAAAAGCTTCATTCTAAAATAAATATAAGAAAAACTAATATTAAATATAAATATTTTGATAATTTGTAAAATGTCTTAAGTCAAAAAATCAACCAAAACAGGGCGGTAACGTTGAAATTTTTCTTTTTTGAAAAAAAATCAATGCATTAGAAAGAGACAAAATGCATTGAAACAGAGACACGTGGTAATGAAAGTGATTGTGAATTGGGTTCACTGAACCTTGTATGCACAAGAAAATATTTATTATCCTTGGTCATGGGTTGGTTATTTAGTAATAGTATTTTTCGCTGTTAGATTTGCTAGCCACAACTATTTCATGTTAAAAAAGCAAAAAGCAAAATATTAAACGAAATGTTCAAATTATATAAAATCTTTTTAACTAAATTTGTAGACCTTTTTTTTTGTAAAGACGACGAAAAGTTTTATGGAGTTGATGTAATGCGCAATACGCCCAAATTTTCACTTTATCTAGGAAATAGTTTTTCCTTTTCAATTTTAATCGAGCGATGGACATTTTAATTATTTACTTTTGAAAATGCACTTTTTTGCTAAAAATGTTTTATTAAATATTTGTTATGACATTTTCTTAGCAAGATAATGAGATTGTAAAGTGCTTCAATTTGGCTTTAATTTAATAATGTTTTAATTTAAAATAATAATAACAAAATTTAATAAAAATTAAATAAAGCTTCATGCGAAATATAAAACAAAAATGCAGTTTTGGTATAATATGGGAACGATTTATGATTACTGATTGAGTTTATAGCATTGAAAATCACATTTCCTTCTAATAAATTCTAATTAGACAAAATTGGAAAAAGTTAACCCTTTGAGGTTCATTATTTTTGTTTTAGAAATAAATTTAAAGAACTAAAAACATACAACATTTCTTCGTATTACTTATGTGTATCAATGTAATTACAAGAAATACCTAAAATCGACTTTAAAAAAATAAGAAATAATTTTTTTGTCCTAATTTCAAGTATGTATGTAGGTATGTACAATTATTTGTAATAAAAATACTTAAGCCCTGCTTTACTTCAGTTATTTTTTGTTTTAGTACTTAAGAACCAAAGTATTTTTAATTTAAAATATACTTTGTTGAAATATTACATCATATATGAAAAAAGTATCTAAGCATAAAGTATCTTAGGAACATATGTACGTACTTGAAAAATATTCTTAAGTACCAACTAGGTATTTTGACTTGTAGTAATATGAGTAATTAGTGACTTTTTATAATTTTGAATAATTCTAGAAAGTACTGCAGTAACATACTTAATACCATAACAATTTTGACAGATCCTATCCTACTATTCAGTGAGATGGCCAAGTGCATATTGTAATTATTTTTTTTGATTTATTTACATTTAAATTTAAATGGCCATAAACATCTTAAGATGTCGTGACCTGCCTTATGGCTGAAGAAATGACTACAAATATTGGCACTCAACAAACAATTCCGAAAACGTCTGTGTACAATCTACAATACCGGTAAACGCCAAAACCATTAAAATCAGCAAAACAAAAACAGCCAGGGGTTTATTCCCTTTTAAAATTGTATTCGGGTTGTTTGTATTATGGTTTTATAGTTTCGGTGTATTTTATATATGATGGCATGTAGCTTGTACCGAAGGGCATGAACCCTTTCGTACAAACGTCACCATGACCACAGACAAGCGAAAACGCTACACACCCATGTTCGTGCCATAACCAGCCCGTATTATTTATGAAGTTCGATTAAAAGGAAGCTTTTCGGGATTTACATGCAAAATTGTTAATCATTTTGATCAAGATAAGCCACATAAGTATATAAGAAACATTGTTCAAAAGTTAATTGCATAATTATGGATTTTATTTATTATTTTATTTAATTTTTTTATTGGTTGGAGAATTTTTTTTTTTCTTAAGATTTTTAATATTAGTTTTATTTTCTTTTACATAACATTTATTATTCTGCATATACGGACAAAAACAAACTGTTAATTTTTTTATCATCCTTAAAGCTATGTTATGAAGGATGTCTGTAGAAATAACTCTCGCTTGCGCCGTTGTAGAATCGACGATCGATTGTTGCAGACGTTCACACTGTTGGAAATTTTTTTTTTACCGAACTGCTTTGAAGTGAATTTTATAAAAAATTATTTTTCTCATCCATGTGAAACTTGACGATAAAAATTAAAGAAATTGTAGTGAAAAAATCGATTAAAAAAATACGAATAAGTAAAACAAAACGGTCCTAAAAAACAATATTCTCCAGAACACGAATACAATTCAGATAAATTCTGATGGGAGAATAATGTAACGCGTGTTTTATTTAAAGTACCTCTGAAATTCTTACTTTAATCCGTATAATTTCCTTAATAAAATTTTATTTCTAATCTTTTTTTATTTAAGAAAATATCAAGAGAAAATCTTTCTAAATAATCAACTGAATATTCTACATTCCTATTTTTTTAAGAATTATTTCATGGAAAAATAGGCTTGCACATTTTCACAATTTTCACAATATTTATATTTAGAAAACTGAAAAAAATGTATAAGGGAAAAAATATAGAAAAAAAGATTTTCTTTAAGAGAAAATTATTATTATAAGAATATTTCGGCAATTAAGGGATATATGCGAATTATAGTAAGAATGTTAGAAGAACTTTATACAGGCAAAAATAAAATTCACACTACGTCACTAAGACTCTAGTTTTGCTTGTATATATATATATATATATATTTTTTTTTTGTAATCCAACTCTAACCATCAAATCAAAATCTTTAAGTTCGTCCTTAATAAGTAAGTAATTGACTTACTTTTTCGTATATACAAATCTAGTTCAATATGCCACCGTACCAAATTTTTACCTATTCAAATAATATTTTACTATTTGCGACATACCAAAAACATATCAATTGACCTCCAATAGAACGAATTCAAATAACTCGATCTCAATTAAATTAGAAAAAAAAAATAGAATGTATGTTACTACCGCATGTCTGTCTATTCGAATCCATCTATGCATAGTAATATTGTTGAATTAAATTATTTTCACCTTAACAATACAAAAATGTTCCATCTAATTCGAAAACCACAATTTACCATCTACAGTGTACTACTAGAGGAAATTATGGATCGGCTAGTATATATGTACCTAGAGCTATTATACAAGTATTATACATAGTTGCTATATGAATGAATATGCGTCCATATAAATATACTACATATACATTACTATGTACATATATACGCTACGGGGCTATGCGATTTCATACCATATACATCGCTTGAGTAGGTCGGTCATTTACCTCGCGAACTTGCAATGTTTTGCTACCTTTCTCTGTCTTGCCATATGTTAGTGAGTGGTATAACAACATTATTTTGTATATATTTTAATGTTTCCGATTTTCTGGCAACGCTGATTACCTATTAGGCGACGGACGGTAATGATGATACCACCAACAAACGGTTACATAGACTTTGTTTTTTTTGTCCCCCGATGTTTTCATTGATTGTTTAAATTTAAATTTAAATTTAAATTTAAACAAAAATAAATAAAATATGAATTATGCATTTGCATGGAACTGTTAAAAACTATGCTGATTTACATGAAATTTTAATATTTAGGTACAAAACAAAAATAAAGTAAATTAACCTGCACGATATATTTTGGAATATTTTTTTCAAATATTTTATATAAACGTGATGATCTCTGTTATGACCTAAATCGTGTATGTTTTAAGGGCATTATACAATTTTTGATTATTAACAATATTTATATTATAAATAAATATAAAATATAAATAATTAAAAAATTAGAAATGTCCTTTTTGTAAAATTAATCTATTCAGATTTTTTTTTCATGTTTACATGTTGCTATTTACTAAAAAAAAATATTACAACAAAACTATTGGGGTCCTTGTCTGTGTTTTTTTGTCTGCAATCAATAGGTACTAAAAATGTCCTGTAAAAGAATTAATTCTTTATGTATTGTAATGCCTCTGGCTCGCGGAACACCACTTCACTTAAAATTAGAAAACGCAAAAGTTAAAGTTTATTAAATTTATTAATGTTTCTTTTACGTTACTTAATCTAAGGGAATTTTGGAAGGAACGTGCGCAACTTATCTGTATTTTTTTCCATCCAGTTGAGTCTTCAAAACTTCCGTTGTTAACGTTAATGCAATTGTTGAATGCGATGTTTTATGTTGTAAGATGGTTTGAATGATGTTGTATATAGATATTATAGTGTTGTATAAATGATATATATGTTGTAAAGGTCATATATCACCTTTACAACATATAGTTGTTTAGTGTTAATTTATATGTGTATTATCTCTTTAATTTTCACTTAACTACTATCTATGTTTTTGTAATTATTGTGTAAATGTACTAGTGAGAGCGTCTGCTCTGGAAGCTGGATCGTCGAGCTCTGATCTTCTTGTTTCCAATCATTTAACATCATGATTCGCCTCGTCCGCCGTTGATCAAATTGGCTCAATAAACTTGAGTCAAACATGGATGGCGAAGGGAAATTTAGATAGGACATTTATATACATAGGACGTTTAATCTAATAATGTTAACAATCAATATATAATATGTATATGTATATAACACAATATCAGTAGCGTCTCTGAGAGGGACGTTACAGTATACAACTAATATTTACATTAAGTTGAGCATTGCATCCAAAAAGAGTGTAAAAGAGACTGATAAATATAAGAAGGAAGTGCAAAAAATCTTGAATTTTAATTCTTTCATTTTGCCAATAAGATCGTCTTTAATGAAAATTTCATTCCTTCGGGATTAGTTCCTCAGGACAGAACTATTGAAAGAAATTCGCAATCGAAAATCTATTAAGCTATCATCTATTCTATGTAAAGCCTAATTGAACATATTTAGTGCACATCCTTTTTTCATAGCTAAGTTGCCTACGACAAAAATCAATAATTAAAAATATTTTGCATCCCTTATCGTTTTTGGACTTTATATGCTGTCATGGCTATCCCTGCCTTGACAAGAAGGAAGCTCACGTAGTAGTGTGAAAGAATTATTGTAACCATCGTCCTGCAAGTTTTTTTTACTCTCCGAAACTTTGGAGTTCATCATCTAAACGGAACAAAACGATGTCAAGGATAGCGTCCTTCCAACTAAAGGACATTATGGAATATAACATAATCTAAAAAACTAAACTTAAACTCCACACATTAACTTTTGTTTGGACGAAAATTCTTACCAATAGAAATTCAACTAAAATCGAAACAAAATCAATTCAAAATACCTTCCTTTGTGACCACCTGTGTTTTTTTGTTTTTTTTTTAATTACTCTATTAAAATTCCGTCGGTCAAGCCAGTCAAGGGTCATTGACACTTTTAAAGTCAATCTAAATATATTTCTAATTAAAAACTTGAATAAAACGATATCGATGAAGGTAGGTACCTACAACCTACCTAATATTGTTGTTTGTTTTGTAGTTTTCGATATGATCTTTTTTCAACAAAAAAAACAAAAAAAAACTGTACAACCAAATAATCAATAAAAACATTTTTCTAAGTGTTTCCTGTATATCCCACTAAATCCGTGTGAAGAATTCTTTTTAACCTTTTATACGAAAAACCTATACCTACCATAATACCTTTTCTATCTTCAGTACCCACGTCTCACATCAGAGTAATACCGAAAAAAAACCCATATAGTGATTACCATAGTTTTACCTGTTCAAAATGTTTCGAAAAGAATGGTACGTTTACCCATACTCATGAGGAAAAATTCAGGTGTCAAGTGAATCATAAAAAAAAAAAAAAAAAAAAAAACAGACCCAAACAACCGTTATGTTTGAATAAAATTGTCGCGGCATTTTTATCTCTATACATACACAATACAAGTGGATATATTCAGTCAGCGAACAATAGTCAGCATAAAACGGTACTTTTTATTATTAAGTCACGATATCTAAGCATGAGAATTATTTGATATAATGGAGGTAGGTACACTATATATAGAGAATAGAACAATTGGTCGATTATGCAATGGTTTTTTTTTTGTTCAATATTGTGTTTAGGGGAAGTGATCTGATTAGTGGAAATGCGAGTGTGATTTTAAAAAAATTGATTTTTGAATAAATATTTAAGAATTGATATCACCTGAGATCTGGAAGGATCTAGTTTCTTCTCTCTCTCTCTCTCCATAAGACTTTTTATGGCAAATCACAATACATAAATAAACTTGCACACCACCAAATAGATCTTTCCAAGTCTTATGTAGTTCAAATATTCTTTTCAGTGTTAGTTAACAATATTTGCGTAAATTTGAACACATCTAGAAAAAAAGAGTGGAAAAATGTATAAACCTTTAAGGATTAACCTTTTTTCGAAAATTTTATTTGACAAAAAATGGTGTAAATTTAAAATTACTGTAAAAATAGAAAATTTCAGCGTGTCACTTTTCAAAAAAAAAAAACGAACCCCCAATTTCAATATCAAAATGACATAGTTTTTTTTTAAAAATAAAATCAATAATTCTCACTTTCGGATCAACTATCTAGTTCGATTTGTTATACTACAAGGAGAGGGCCGTATGCCAGCAAACCGTAATATACGAGATCCTGTTTACACAACAAAAATCGAATAGTACTTAAAAAATCCTGGCTTCGGTCATGTCAATATTGGTCCAAAATTGTAAATATTTCCATACTATCGCTATCGATAGATTAAATCCTTTCAACAATGAAAGTAAATTCTTTCCGTAGTTATTCAAAATGCACCTATGGAAAAAACGAAATTTTTTTTATGCAAAAGATGTGGAGAAAAAAAGTAAGTGAGTGAGCGTGCAGTGTGTAAGATACAGGGTTTGATGTTAGGCGCGTTTCCTTTCGACCCAAAAAACCCATTCATCCTTTGGCAAACATATTTTTTCTCGTTAAAAGATTAAAAATGATTGATTTTTTTAAACAACATTTTTGACCAATTTCCATTTAAATACCAAATATTGTTCTTTTCATTTTTATTTTTTATTTTTTTGTCGAAAGAGAAAAGCTTTTTTTTTTTGCAAACCACTGTGCAAATAACTATAAGAAAAGACTTATCCTTTCCAAATTTTGTTTGTACATGTCATATTGTTGTTGGGTGCTTATTGTGTTTTTAGGATATTTTTCCATCCATCAATTACATCTGGTCTGAATGTGTACCATTTTCACTACCTACCTACCTAATATGCAAATAAAGTTTTTTTTTTTTTTTTTTTAATCTCAAATGGTTTAAATGTCATCCTCAATTGACTTGAACGGTCATTTTTTCTAGTTATCTAAAGTCTAGAGAGAAAGAATAAAATTATATTTGCACACTGTTTTCTTTTGTCGGCATATTAGAAGATTCTCTTCTTTTTATTAAAAATAAAGAACTATGAAAGGATTATTGCATTTCAGTAAAAAAATGGAGGCTATGATGTAGAAAATGTTCATTATATTTACGGCACTCCTAGAAAATCTAAATTCAGCAAAAAAAAAACTTCACATTTCCATCTGTCCGTCTGTCTGGCTGTGTTATCAAAATTTCTGCTAAACGGCCGAAGCTCTAAAGCACTAAAATGTAGACAGTTTATTAAGTATGCACTACTAGAGTAAGATTTCTATTGTTGTTGGATCAAATCAAGCATATGTTTTGACACAATTTCGAAATTTACTCTAAATATATTCGGAATAGTTAAACAATGAATATAATAAAAATTATAGAAAATAAAAAAATGAAGATTTCATTAATATACCAAAAAATTTCCTGCCCTACCGTTTCGGCACTACATTATTATTTCATTTTTGGATATTTTCGTCATTTGTTTGTGAAAAAATTAATAGACAGTTTTAAACCCAACCCTTAAATCGATTTTATACAGATTTCATATATTTTTCTTAATCTGAGTTGAAGAAATTTATTAAGAAAAAACATAAAATAAATTCTGCCTATTCGAGATATAAAGTGATCCACTTTAATCAACAATTTACAATATTAGAGAATTTACGCATAACCTTTAAGTAACAAGGTAATAAACAATTTACTATATAATTAACACCAAATTACGTACCTACCTACATAATTTCCATTGGAGACGTTGTACAATGTACACGTCTTGACTTTTAACATTTTTATTACAAATTGTATATTATGTGCTTATCTGTATTATTTATTTCACTTGCAATTAGCAATGGTCCCTTAAACAATAGAACATTTGCATTGTATGTCCATTAATCGTGTCTGGAGTATGCCTCTGTATACCTACCTAATACCTATGCACTTTCCTATATGGAGACTTAATCGGTACTATTTTTGAACCCTTTTGGCTTCGATATAATTATAGACGTATTATGATACTTCTAACTAGTAGTAGTAGGTAGTTTGTAATTATAAGTGAAAGGGTTAAATAATATTGCCCAGGTATTTGGAGTGGAATATTCCATGGTGCGTATATGTAAAATAGAATGCTTTGAAAATTCTAGATTTAATTTTGCTTTTCTAGGCTATCCTATAAATTAATGGTGATGAAATGTATGTCCTTCGGGTAATTCCATAATTTATTTATTTAATCTTTTAATTTGATAAAATTATTGTTTTTTTTTTGTATGAAATTCCGAAACTTTTTTAACTTTATAGGAAAAACAAAATTTTTTTTTTTTTTTTTGTACAATATTTTAAAACAACTTAATTGACTCTGCATAGAATTGTCAAAATAAACATTTTCGAAAGAAAAAAAAAACACAGAATCAATAAATAATAATTAATAGTGACATCAATAAATTTATCAATCACTATCTAATAAAATTTGACTTGCGAATATTTTACAATTTAAAAGAAACACAAAAACCTGGCCAATATATCAATTTCATTTTCTTAATTCATTATTTCGGTTTTTGTTTTGTTTTATTTTTATAATCAACTTGCTTATGTAGTAATATTATCCATTCCTTAAAACTAGTTTTGTGTGGTTGTGTTT
Organism: Platyura marginata; assembly: GCA_026745375.1. NCBI lineage: Eukaryota > Metazoa > Arthropoda > Insecta > Diptera > Keroplatidae > Platyura > Platyura marginata. The sequence goes on from JANSTT010001230.1 coordinate 35,785, forward strand.
TGTGGTTATTTTGTGTTACAATAAGAGTACAAAAAAAAATCTTTTTTTTTCTTGCAAATATATAAAAAGTGAAAATTATTGTTTTTAAATTAAAAATCATTAAATTAATTATATTTTTCCGTTTTATTTGTTTCAATCTGTTGGCTTGAAATAAATTTAAAAAATTGTATCTGGAAGTGGCTCTAATTATCTGCTATATTTAATAAATGCAAATCAACGTATGTACGTGTAGGCGTTATTCCAAGGTCTCCGATGTTCCTATATACATACATATATAGATACGATGTACGATACATATTTTTAATTAATTAATACAATTTAATCTTACCTACTGACTTTGATTTCTCTATTTGGTTTTGGTGTATTGTCAGTCATTCATTAATATTTAAATATAAAATCTGCCATGCCATCTAAGAATCATGTAAATCTATTTTCAGTATGTGTTCGACAATTAAATCGACAATTGAAGATAATTTATAAAGGTTATTGTTGGATTGTACAACAGAAAAGGATAAGGTTACATATTTTTTACGTGGTATGGTTGAAAAGTAGACAGTCTACACTCTTAAATAAAATACTGTAGATTTTACAACTTTTTTTTTAGGGCATATAATTTTGCCCTACAAAAATGTAACTATTTTTGACAATTTTAATTAATAATAATCATAATTTATTTAGTCTATTTATTTTTATTTATAGCTTCTCATAACAGATTATAAATAAAAACAAATAAGTTCTATTGATTATTATCAATAATCTTATTTTTGTTTATACTCGTACCTACTATTAAGTGTAAGAAGAATGGAATTTTAAATGTTCTGTTATTGTATATTTTTGTTTATATTAGTTAAATTTAAACAATGTCGTAAATTAATTATAATTTATAATTATTATCCTCGTTTTTAAAAAAATAAAACTATATAATTAGCAGTCGTGTGTATGACGTATGTTCATTAATGAGAAAATCTTATTCGCGACATTTTTTTTTGTATATAATCACGTCAGTCATCACAGAATTAAAATAACATTAGGATTACAACATCTGTTACGTAATTAAAAAAAAAATACATAAATTCATTGTATAATTGCGCATTTTTCTTAATAACTGTGCGTTCATGTTGAAATTAATGACCAAAATTCTACGTACCCAGTTTTTCGGTTAGACATTTCTAAGATGTGTCGCTATAAAATCTCTTACTACGTCATCGATAAGCTTGGAATGAAGGTTTCATTGATTTGGTTGAATGGAAAATTATTAAAAATTGAATATGGAAAAGAGCGAAAGGGGAAAACGATTGGAGAGCCACCATTTTTGTTTTGTATTTTGCTGCCACATAAAAATTAATTTGAATTTTATTGATTTCTTCACATTTTCGATATTTTTAATCGTAAAAATGGAATAAAAATTCGCTCGATAACTCAAGAACGCGTTGAGCTAGAGTATCTTTTTTATTTGTGGATGTGACAAAATCGTAATAGGCAATGGTTTTTCTTAATAGGTGGCCATTTATTTTTGACCCACCGGTTTTTTTTTTTTTATTTTATGAGTTGTGTGTTTACATAAATAATTAAATTAGCACTAAAACTGTGAAAAAATTATTCAAAAACAAAAATACATAAATTTATCAAAAAAAAAATTATAATTTTTTTCAAAACAGTAGCTTCATTCTTATAATATTCTTTAACAACTGCCCAAAGTCGATGACTCTTCTTTTTACCTGTTGTTAATTCACAAAGTATTCGCTTTTGATTTTATTTGCATTTTTATTCACGCATTTCGAAAGGTTAATGATCTTCTAGAAATATTTTTTTTTTGTATTTGGCGTGGTTCAAATTAAATATACAAACATAAATGGCGGGCTTGAAAAACATATTTACCATTAAAAACATAAGAGAGGAATAAAAAAAAAAATAACAAACAACACAATTATAATAACAATAATCAATAAATTTTGGCGTACCTACATGTATGTTACCTTTTTGTAAATGAGTCATATGCCACAATATTTGTGTATTTCACATCTCTAAATGTATGTACAATGTGTACCTATACCTAGTTATAAAAATTGTGGCCTTAGCCTTGACTTTAGTTAATATTTTTGCACGGATGATCGATTAAATATATCATTTGTCAGCGTGACTGATCATTTTGCATATACATATATTGTAGGTAGGTGTCTTAGCTATATTATAATCATGATCATGATGTATTATTGAAAATGAAATTAAATATTTCGCATGATCGTTTTTTTTTTTTTCGCATAATAATTTTTGTAAGATCAAATTAAAATATTTGAATAATATGGTACTGACATTTCGAATGTACATACTTGATATGATCTCAGAGATTATAATTTAATTAACACCTTTATTTATATTAATTTTTTTATTTACAAAAATATATATTTCAACATCATAACTTCTGTGTTAATTGTCGATGCCTATCTCTATTTACAAGATTTTGGTTTTTATTGCATGTTTCGATTTTTAATGTCAATGACATATGAAATAGAGTGGTCCTCTCTTGGATATGGCAAAAACTCTTCTTAAGTAGCAAAAAGATGCCAAAAATGCCTAATGGTGGTACTACCTAGCACCCATAGCTATCGAAAAAAGAATATGAAGTCATTGAAATGTTGGTTTTTTAATTTGTTTTTCTGTCAAAACAGCCAGACTTTTTGCTAATAGTTTTTGCAATTTTGTTGTTTTTTTTTTTTTTTTGTAAATTTTTTTTATTTTGTATATTATATCGATGTTTTTTTTTTGTCGTTATTTTTTTTTTTTTAATAAGAGATACTCAAAGTCAAGCGTTTGTCATGTAAAGTCATTGTCAAGGCTATTTTAGTTATTGTTATTATTCACATATTATGGAGTTTGAAGTACACATCAATGTAGGTACCTATCTACACATACACATATATAAGTTTTATTTTATCATTAGTTATATTATATTATGATGTAATTATGTAATTAAATGATCAAGAGATCGACTGTAATATTCGTTTCGTTGTTATACAAAATGTAATTTGTTATGAAAATTGTTGCTATATATTCGTTGTTGTCAGTTTTGTATTTGAAATTATCTGTAAAACCGCCGTCTCAATTTTTTTTGTTTATACTCCTTAAAAACGTTATTAATGTTTAATATTAATATTGACGTAATTATTAATGTCTGTGGTTATGTACATTTGGAACATTATGAATACATTTTTTTTTTGTATCTTAAAAAATGCTAATATTGATAAAAAAAAACAGTATTAGGTAATAAATTTGAATGAAAATATTTTTTAATGTTAGATTTATTTTGAATGGGAATTTTATTTACCTTGAACTTAATAATACGTATTTTAAGGTATTTTAATTAAGTAAAAAAATATACATATAACGATTACATTAAAAAAAACGCATAATTGTATAATTCAAAATTTTCACTCAAACGTAAAAAGAATTCATTGGTACTTAAACATTAAAAATACTTCAAAAATAAAATAACAATTTGATGGTTTAGATGGATTTTCGCAAAATTATTCGTACATTATTCTGCAGACTGGATCGACATATCAATCTTAATATCATTTTTATTATTCCTAGGTCTGTTTTAGACTGGTTTTTTTTTTTAATCGTTCAAATTATCCCATTAACTCAGATTAAAATCTCTATAATGTCAGGTGCATAATTTTATTTTTCGGACAATATCTCTCCAATATAATCTAAATTTTCGAAAAAAATACAAGTAGAATACAAAAATTAGATAATTCGTGTTGAAAATAGAATAGAATGCCTAAATTAATCTAAAAAAAATTATCCAAGGAACAATGACGGAACAATCACTTATTTTATATACCATATCGTACCAGCCTAACACAAATCCATAGATTATTTTACCTAACTTACAAAGTGTCTCGGGTTTGAGATGTTAATCGGTTACAGAGAAAGTCTTTTATAGGATTTTGGGAAAAATATTTTATGAAAAAGGATTATGTACGACACCCACAGACTTAACGTATAAAGTACAGATCTTTATGTAAATTTCTTAGTTAAGTACCTACTGTACTGTATAGAGTGAAAATATTAGATAAATCATATCTTTCAAAATATTATACATAAAGAGCTACTGAATTAGATCCATTTTAAAGGTAAGCTTTAAGTGATTATATAAAAATAAGTAAATATATACGTCCTTTTAAGTTTCAATGAATTGGTTGTTTTAAGTAGTATATTTCTAAAGTAAAATTCTGCTAATGCATTAAATAAGTATTTTTAAAATAACAAAAAAAATATACTCAAATTCCACAAAACATTAACAAAAGTATGTTCAAAATTCGTCATCTTAAAATGATACGGAACTTATATGACGACAATATGAAAGGACTAAAATCCTTGCTAAAATTACTGATAGTACCGATTGTCGACAAAAAATAATAAAACCAAAAAAAGACTATGATCGAAAAAAATCTTATTTACAATTTACACATACAAATTAATAATAAGACTGAGTCGCAAATAAATAAATAAAAAAACAAAAACTAAATATTCAACATCCCATTTAAAAATGTTACGTTTTCACTTTTAAAGTATTTACAAATATATCTACATCTATACAGGTAGCTTATATTATAGTAAATAGTCAAAGGTTAATTCAATGACAAAAATTCACGCAATCATAATAATTCCGAGATTTATTATAAACAAAATTATATCTTTACCTTTACATATACCGGCCCGTCATCCATTATTTTTATACATACTACAACGTAAACTTCAAACACGCTATTGGTGTTTTTTTTGCACAACTATACTCTAGCTAGGTATATAAAAACGTTACCAAAGTCTAGATGTACAATTTGTATATCTATTCTATATAGAACTGTACTACACATGCAAATATATTATGTACTTACATAATACAATATTGTTGAATAATCTTCACTTGTTTTATTAAATTGTAATTAATGCACATTTAATTAAAAATTCGTTTTTTTCTCTTTCTTTTTCTAAATTTTTATACATAGTAGCAGTAGGCACTAAATACCCACTCATACAATTTAATTGAGGTAAAAATTTTGCTCATCGTGTACACTGAACATTGTATACATGAACGTCGTTCTTATTGTCTTTAACATGGTTTTGCTACTAGGTGTACATATTTGTAGATAAAATCAAGAACAATTACTGTACAGTGTACCTGTACACACATGCTATTACTGAATTCAGTGTTGCCATACTTACATATAAAATAAACTTTGATTTTACAATTTTTTTTTAAATTTATAATTCTTTTTTAAAAAATTAATTGATTTTTTAAAGGGCTTTTAAAAATGTCATCAAAATATACAATATATATTTTAGTTGTGGCAACACTTTTATAGTAATCTCTCTTTCTCTCTCTGTCTAATAAATTCTTGATGTATAACATTTGTTCTCTATTATTTACGTTTCAATCATCGAAGCATGCAAGTTTTTTTAGTAAAATATTGCACTTCTTTGATTTTTCAAACCTGTCAAATGTTTTTCGAATGTTTTAACCGCAGTATTTACTGAATTTGGATTGCCTTACTCGAGAAAAATATTGAAAATTAGTGGATCCGCACACAGAAATAAATTAACATTTTTGTAATTTTTATTACTCAAAGCGACTAAGGAGAGTTTCCTATTTCTTGCTAATTACTGTACAAGTGGTAAATAAAAAGATAAAGTTTTCGGGCAAAATTTTACCTCTTTCCTAAATTTAAAAAAAAAAATCTAATAAATCTTTTGGTTCGTTTTTAAAAATCCCTCGTCCTGATATAAAATTCGAAAATTTTATTTAATCAGAAATTGACAAAACTTTTAATTCAAATTTTTTTATCATAAATAAAATCAAAATTGTTTTTATAGTCAAAAACAGCCGGCCTAAACAACAAATTATATGAATTTTTTTCAAAATTCAGTTATAAAATTGTTTATAATAATTATTCCTTGATGTATTTGAAAAAGAGATGTATTGATAAATTGTTTTCGATTAAACTTACCAATTTTTGATATTATTAAATCCTTTAAAATAAATAATCCCAAAATTAAGGCGACAGCAAAAATTCCATTTTATTTTTTTGTTTTCACCTTCAAATCACTCAAAATATTCCAAGAAGTAACTTATTAATCACTTAAATAAATAAAATATTTTTATTTTTTTTTTTTTTGCACTTTATCCATAAAATGAGCACTTATTGAACGCAATAAATCCAATTAGCGGGTGTTATTTGCGATGATGAGATCACATAAAAAATATCGTTTTACCACTTGCAGTCACTATACATTTTTATGTACACTAGTTATATACTTATAGAAAGGTAGAATTGTTTAAATAATAATTTTTAGTATTTTTTGTAAATTTAATAGTTCAAAATCACATATTTTTTAACACATCGTAAATTAAATACGCACAAAAATCTCAAATAATATCGCTCGCGCCATTCAATTCATCGTATTGGTATAAAATACGCGCAATTCATTATATAACCACTAGCCGCAGAGGTCCTTAAACTCTTCATGTAACGAGTACATGCCACGATGTACTACACACAGTTACGACCTTACAAACAATATACAAGAAATAATAGTCTCTCTCTTCAAATAACAAAAATTACAAAAATAACGTCTGAGTCTTGTTCTGTCTTTTCAAAAACTGAATCGCGGAAGATAGTTTGAAATTATTTGCTTTGCTTTGAACATCGACGGTCAAGGTGTATCCCCACTTCTTCTACACTACAATACCAGCAAGTACATTTTACAAAAAACAATTTAAAAAGAAAAAAGATACCAACAACAACTTTTCCGTGTAACGAAGAAAAGTTCTTGTACTTCTGGTTCGTCTTCTAACTAAAATGGTTAAAGTAATGTTTGCGTTTTAATATTTTTTGATTGCAGCAATGTTATATGGTTCTTTTCTCTTATGGCCCCTATACACCACAATACCATGATGATGACTCGTGCTAAGCTAGGTACCATATTTTTTTTTTTTTTTTGGTGGGGAGAAAATTATAACGGTACCGTTCTTGTTGGTATATATGCACAGGTTTGATTCATTTACTGATTTTCAGTAGTTGTAGTTGTTCGATATTGGGAGATAGCATTATAATGTTTACCTATACTTGATCAAATGATCATTAACAATAATAAAACGTATACGTACATACATACATGATTGGGTTTGTTAATGTGAGGATTTATTTTTCTTTAATTTGGATGATTAACAATTTTAAAAATATTTTATTTTTGCCTTTTTTTTAGGAAGATCCTCAGATCATGATCACTGCATTTTTTTAAAAATTAATTCAATCACCTATTTTTCAAAATCTCTTCGAAATGATCATAAAGTAAAAATAGTTATGTCCAAAAACCACATCATCAGTTCTGTTAGGTTCGGCCAATTTCATTGAATAGAATATTTTTTAAGGATTAAAAAAATGTATTTTTTGTGAAATTATTAATTTTTCAAAATGTCGTCCCCTTTTTTATTTCATTTATATAATAATAAATTTAAATAAAATTAAAACTTCTTTTTGATCAAAAATTAAACTAACTTACTTTCTATTCAAAAAAGGAGCGGAGAAAATTTAAAGGATTTTTTAAGCATTTTCTAAAAGTCCAAAAAAATTCGCCCTAAAAAGGTACCTGTCTGCCTACTTATCATACTTTAATCATAAAAAATTATTTTACCACAGATTTTTCGGACAAAAATGTACTAAAGTAATATTACAAATATTTTTAAAAATGAACCATTCGTCGTAAAATGCTCGTCTTTACAAATAATTTATTTTAATGACGAAGAGGAGATGCCGATTTAATTAAATTTAATTGTTCAGATAGATATTTAATTAATCTTCTTCAAAGTAAACTCTTTTTCATTTAACAAAATGCAAAAACACAGATACAATGAAAAACATTTATCTTTTTTGTTGTTGTTATTTGCTATAACCCAACCAATACAATTAAGTTCAATCAAAATCAACTTTGCAATATCATAGGTAGATACTACCTTCTCATTCTGCTCATTTCAGTGTTGAATTCACTATACCGATCAAACGGTCATTGGCCTAGCATACATTCACATTTTATGTTGGATTGGATACGTTCGCGGTTTGTTCAAAAAGTTGCACATAACATTGGCCGCGAACTTGAAAATGTGCTGTAAGGTTTTGTTACGATGTGAATAAAGCTATTATTACGACCTTCTAATAAGTCAGGGCTTTTAATGTAAGTTTAATGTAATATTGATGTATGTATATTGTCATGAACAAGAACAAATGATAAGTTTTTTTAATGCTTGTTCTTTTATTTACGCATAGTACTTATTTCTTAAAAACCTTTTCGATTTACGCATTCTCAATCAGAAATATTTCGTACTTAATAATAGGGCTGTTAATATCTTACTCAGAGCTCGACTTCTCTCTATAATGTGTTCTACTAGTTATATGTACAATTTAATATTGGAAGTAGTTCCAGGTCTTCTTATCTGCAGGATTGATTTTTGGAATAACTTCCATTCACAGAGACAATTCATCCCCAACACAATCCATCAGGCAATTTGGTTGAATTGTGTCAGAATAAATTTATTGTGTGTGCTAAATTGTACTGGAATAAATTGTGTTTATGGGGATAAATAGTGTCGTATTAGAGATGAAATTTGTCAAAAATAAATGATGAGTTTTGGTATAAAATGTAATAGATCCTAAGGAACCCCTAATCAGAAGTTTGTAATCACACCACACCATCAATCAATCAATTCCAATTTTTCAAGTGATAATAAGGAATTTTGTACATATATCATATTCTCCACACAAAGGCTCGACTTTATGATAATTTATTAGAGGTCAATGTTACTTTCATTAGATATTAAGTGACTGCTAAGTAGGATCCATAATCCATATGCTATATTCAGTATACACAAATATGAATTAAATAAATATTTGACTGATTAGCATACGCACTTCAAGCTACTAAATAAAATCGTATTGACATTTTCGAAAACTATTATGACATTTCAAGGCTAGAGTTCAATAGTCTTCATTATTAATTATAATTACACATGTATTGCGTAATGGATAACAAATCATATATGAGAAATTTGGAAATGGATAATTTCATTTTTATTATTTAATTTTATTCAAAAGTCCCTTTTTTGGAGGCGGTATAAATTGGTTTTTGTTCCAGAGCCCAATTGCAAATTATAATTAGTAATTTTCATGTTGTTTATATATAAAAAAATATTTTTCTAAAGGAAATATGATCGAATGTAGAATTTTTAAGAATTTTAAATGTCTAAATATGTTTGTATGTGTGTAGTATGTCAACAAATTAGGGTGGAGTATAATTGTTGCAATTGTAGAATTTATGTCATAATTTTTACGATTCATATAATGTTTGTAAGTCGTAATTTTATTTTTAATTATGCGTGTAGGCCATAATTTTACTATTTATGCGTGTAAGTCATAGTTTTCCTTAGAAATGCTAAAAAAACAAATTATGACTCACAAACCTATATATTACCAGATTATGGAATTATAGAATGAACTCGACAAATCGGATGCCTTATAGAGTTTAAATTGAACTGGGATTACCTAGAGAATGTCTTTTAGAGGATAGTAGAATTATTCAAAAAAAGGCTATTCTTTGAATTTAATGAATTCCCAAAAATTACTATACAAAATAATGAAAAATTATATTATTTAGGTCCAATCATTAAATTTATCTACTCGTATGATGAAGAAGAGCTTTATATTTAGCCGGCTTTCATATAAGTCAGAGATAATAAAAAGAATTGTTATTTATGATTCACAAAAATGTTTTGATTCCTCCTATCTACAATTCTACATAATATACCTATAAGCGCAAATTTATGAATTTCAAGATAATAAATATGCGAAATAACAACATTCCAAATAACTCAATCTCCAATTGACTGTATCATATGCAAAACAATCAAATGAAGAGCCAAACAAAAGACTTCAAATACTTCCGAAAATCATAAGCGACGAACCTCGCTGAGTTTTTGATTCAATTTTTTTTTTTATATATTTTTTTTTATCAATTTGCTATAAATATGAAGTGCCAAGAAACATCATTATTTGAATGTGTTGCTAAGATTATAATTAAGATATTATTTTCAATTTTATTTACCTGCAACGGTACTATCTATACAAAAATTCTTGAGGTCAATACACTCTTTAGATTTCGTTTTACTATTTTTGATTTTCATTTTATAGGTCATTGGCATTGCAGAAATGTAATTTTGGCTATTTTATTGAAGAATAAAAATAAATTTGTTTTTTTTTTTTCATCTCTTCAATAATTTATGATGATGATGCCATTAGATAAATATAGTGTGCATATGTATAATAATAATGCTTTGATTTAGCTTAATCTCTAGTCATTAGAATATTAAATTTATTTTATATTTTATTTAATAATGCCAAATATAGATTGCAAGAAATTTACAGAATATTTTTAGATTTTGGTTTTTTTTTAATTTATATTTAAAATTGACACTTAAAGTTTATTTACCTAATAGAGGTACCTACACTATAATAAATTAAAAATTAGGAATACAGTAAAATGTTCAAAACGAACACTATTGGGGGCAGCAAGATATACTACAGTTTTTAAGAAAGAATTTTTTTCAGTGAGACAACTAGATGAAAATATTAATGATGTAGAATTTATTAATTTATTAAAAAATGAATACAAGACTCCTGTTCATTTCTCTTTTTTTTGTCAAATTTTTCATAAGTATTTCCCTCATAGGACAGAATAACCCTAAGTTTCTAATGTCTGTTTATTCTCAATTCCGCTGTGAAACAAATCTGCCGAGAAAGAAATTTGATGAGAAACAAAACTAATTTGACGCAAACGAAAATAAAAATAGAGCTTCGTTTTTCCGTTTCTGTTTCATATCCCAATAAATCTACAGAGCATAATGCCAAAAATTAAAATCCATCCATACATCAATTTCAATTAAGATCCAAAGCATAGCTCAACAATTATTATTATTCTAAGCTTTTGGGTCGAGTAACTGTAACTAAAATTTGATAAGAATTTTCAGTGCCTAACTTATTACTATATTTCATCGCCTACATCAACAAAATCTATTTATTTTTTTTTTTAATTATCTACCCATTTATAGAAACTGCCAAATTTGCCCAAATGACTCAGCATCTATCGTCAAATAATTACTAACTAACTCATCTTAAATTGATAGCATAAACACATTTCATTTCGCAATAATATTTGTGTGTAATCGAAATTCCGAACTTCATTCGATCAGCATCACCGTCATCGTCATCATCATCATCATCATCACCATCATCATAATACGATAATTCGAAAGTCTTGCGTTTTGAGTTCAAAGACTTTTTAGTATTACAACATGAAGAGATATTATTTAGTACATCGAAAATATTTTTTGGTAGCTTTTTATTCAATTTTATTTTTATGTAACGCGCCCTCCCTAACAAAGCACATCATATATGTGTAAACGCTTTATGCCATATGCTCGCTAAGCAACAAAACTTTTCTTACACATTCGCTGAAAAGAAAAAATCGAAAATAAATTGCTAAATAAACATTAAACGCAAAAGAAGATAGGTACAAAGACGTTTGAATCGCTGAGAAGAGTATAGACCAAAAAAAAAAAAATGAAAAGTTCATTTCTTTTGAAGTAAAAATCAGATCAGTGATCTGAAAATGCAAGGAAAATAATTGCATACAAGTATGAGTCTTCCGCAAAACGGGGCATTGAACTTTACATTTATTTCCAACATACTCGGGTACATATGCTCTGCAATACCGGTAAATATACGATTTTTCCTCTCTTGTACTACTATATACATAGGTACATATTATTATGAGTAATGTTATACTCTGGTGTGGTACTTACATCGAAAAAAAGTAGTAAATCTAATAGTATGGTATTGTAATTTTCATCAACAGTCAACATGAGTACATTCATTACATCGACATAATCATCGGCTCTGCAATCGACAGTGGCTCTGGCACTAGGTAACTAGTTCAATACCCGAGAATAACCTTGCTGATTGTATTGTGTCTTCTGCAATATAATTTTATATGCTATGAGATTTACCATGGTAGTTAGTTACACGATAGCCAAGCTATGTATGTTGTGAGTCGTTGTGATTTTATTTCAATCCACCACATTATTATCATAGCCAAAATTTTAACATACATATGCGAATGCATTAATATGTATGTATGTATAGGTGAATCGAAAATATAATGAACGATACGAATTTAAAGTTGGGTTTTTTTTTCGTTTTTCTGACAATAGTTGAATTTTGAATTTAAGATTTTGTAAGCGACAAGTTGACTTATAAGAGAATACATGCCAATCCTGTAAAAGATTGACCGACATTTAAACCACACGATGAATGCTTCTTAGTTATGGAACACTCAAATGGATATTACACAGACAATTTATCTATAAACTGTGCGTAAGATCCTACTCTACAAAATAATTCATTTTTATGACACTCCATCCATATCTAGCGTGGAATTATAAGTGGTATGAATGTGTATGAAGATCAGGTCTATTATTTTTCTACTTACCTGCCAATAGGTAGAGCCGAAGCACAGATTCCAGGTAGTTCGGTTTAATTTTATCTTTACTCAATGCTCAGGCTTTGATTTGACCACACCAACTCCTCTCTCATTCACCCTCCCTTCCATTCTTATCCTTCACCTCATTGTAAGTACACATTCCCCGTAAAGAGCTCTCTCTGGAGCCATTTTCCATTATCTGGCTTTTATATATAGTGTATGAAGGGCAGTCGCTCAAGGAATCGAGCCCCTATCATCCTTTTCCTCCTCCATTTTGAAAATTAAATAAATAAAAAATGTCCCTCTTATTTTTCGGTGATGATTGACAGTTTATATTGGAATCTGAGGAAAAAAGTAACAAGACACGGATTTTTATAAATACACTTTTTTCCAATACTCATATCGATGTGATTTTTATCGTCTCTAAATACTTAGATCTAGAGATGTTCAAACTGCTCTCTACCCACTTAAATTTTTTTTGCCTTATGCACCCAAATATCTTATCTAATATTTCCTAATAAATAATTATAACAAAATATATTGTGGAAAATTTTAAGAAAAGGATTTAAATATAAATCAAAATGAGAAATCATCCTACACACAAATTACAATAATTTACAGTTAGGTTAGAAAAATATTATTTTACATTCACCACCTTTCATTGCATAAGAAATTAAACAAATGTTCTCACAAAAATTCCCATTACTGTTTTTTTTTATCAAAACCCAATCCTTTGAAAATCACAGTAAAAGCGAGACGACAGTTGAACAGCAGAAACCATTTCCCTAAATTAACAGTAAATTGACGGTAAAAGGGTTTGGTAATTTACTTATGGTTTTTTTTTTTCCTGTTCTTCTTCTTTTTCTACTTCTTTCGTCCTATCTATTAAACATGCTTTTTATTATATAAATCATTTAACACTCCTCCACAAAAAAGAAACCTTTTTTTTTGTTGTTTGTTTGTTTTGTTTAATAAATTCCAAAAGTGTTCGAACAAAACAAACTCGGAAATAAAGATGAGAAAAGGTTTATTTTTACCGTAATCCTTTCGTATATAACTTTGAACAGTTATTCTCAGGTAGATTGATTGAGATTTGTCTATATGCAGAAGAAGGGTTGTAGAAAATTGAAAGAACAAAAAAAAAACCCCAATAATTATGGAACTATCATTCCAAGTGCGTTGCTGCATGACATATGTCGTCGGTGTGAGAGATTTTTTTAAATTTTATAATTAAAAGATTTTGAAAAAAATCTTAAATTATAATAATGTTATAAAACGTACTGTAAACGTACCAACAACAATAAATTTCAATACCCATTGTAAACGTCACACATACTGTCAAAATGATTTTTGAAAATCCTCCTCCTCCTTTGACCTTTTTCCATACAAATTACTATTAAATGGCCTTTTTCTGAAATTATTTTTTTCTCTCTTTTCTTCCCTTTTTCTCCCGTTTCTTTCCTGTAAATCAAAAACCCAAAAAACAGACTACGGATGTAATTTAATATGTGGACGCATTGCACACTTTTAATTGACAGCCCAAAGGCTTTTATCAGTGAAATTATTCTTTGATCTTAAAATAAAATAGTTTTACGATGAATGAATAAATTGTCACGAGTCGCCACTGTTAAATAAATGTTATACTCGGTACTTTCTTTGTAAAATTGTCGTATTTTGTTTTTTTTCTTTCTAATAATTTGTGGAGTAACCAATAAGGTGTATAATCGGTAATTTGAGTGTCCTCCAAAAAATACAAACATGCAATAACTTACGATGTAGGTAATAAATTTTAAGTCAAGGTTGTTTTGTGTAATTGTATATGTTTGCAAAAATACTGTTAATTGTTATGGTTGTCGTTACAAATTTTATGACTTTTTTTTGCAAAGTGCATTATTGGAAAGCATTTCAAAGTATCGTAACGTAAAAATATTTTTGTTTTACTATTTATATTTAGCAATTTTGTAAAAAAAAAAAAAAAAATAATGTGATGTGATGATATTTTTATTCGTCTATAGATAAAAAAAAATACAGGCGCCGTGCCGTGTCCACCTTAATGGGCCAGGGGGGTCGATTTATTGATTAAAAGTCTGTGATTAACACAAAACACGTGGGATAACTTGATAATTATATTTATTTTTTGTTTGTTTGAAAGGTAGGTAGGAATCAAAAAATTTGGAGAATAAATTATTCTATACATATTTTATAGGGGAGATCGGTGTACTCTATAGTCAATTCAAAAATATGTTTATATTATGGCGATAGAGCTGTTTAAAAGTAGAGTTTACTTATTCATTAATGTATTTTTGATGGAAGGTTTTACATAGTATCAGAATTGCCGAGGCATAACAGCCTTTTATAAAAAAAATGAAATTCTAAGAATATACCAATGCACCCTTCTATTGCAAGAAATTACATATACCTTTACCAAAAGAACTGTATGTACCTATATCCATTTTAGCAAAGCTTATGAAAGTTCCACAAAAAAAAAGAAGAAAAGTCAATGTCATCAATCATCCCTTTTACCAGCAAACATTCTTTTCCATATACATATATATACGTCAGTAATATAGTCAGTGTCAATGTGATCAACAATACAGAATCGCGGTAGACCTCGTTTTGGTGAAAGCAAAATTAGGGATGGTTTTACGTTTTTAAGCATGCAAAAGTATACAGCAATAAAAATCCCTTGAAATAGAAAGCAATTTTACAATCATTTACAAAGAGAGATCACACTATGCTGTAAATATATAAAAATATCCAATGTCGCACAATTAGCAAATGACGAGAGATGTGGCCATTACTTGGAATTTTATTGCAAAAAGTTAATTATTGTCAGGTTCAGAGAAATGGGATAATTTGCCAAAATAAAATAATAAAAATTGATTTACAATGGCCCCGTACATTACCCATCTTACCTAGCTAGGACATTTTAACTTTGGCATCAGGTACTTATACCTTATGTTTAAATGACTAGTTTGAGATTTGATTATTTTGAGCTTAGGATGAGATCAAATAAAATGAAAAGAATATAATTTAGATAGATAAATAGATTTTACGACAAAACGTACATATTTAGTTTTATCAAAGTTAGTCGATTGAGATGACTGCATTGTATCTAAATTTAAATTAATAATAGTAATAGAAAAATTATAATAATTACCAAATTAACCAAATTCTGCCCTATATTTTCAAATTTTTCTCTATACATATTTTTAACTCTTATTTAACGACAACAAATTATTACGAACGTTTGATCACAAATCACAATTAATTTTCGCTATCGATTTCCCATATGTGAAGATATCGAAGAGGACCAAGAGCTTTCGGTTTGTAAAATTTTGAATATTTTTCACCTGGATTTTTCTAAAAAAATATTTTCCTTACACTTAACTATTTTTTTTAATCTTATTCAAAATAATAATCAGGAAAATCGATTTTTTTTTGTTATTCAATATTCACGCTCTAACGGTACAAATTCGAACATATGCTGATCCTAACAATATCAATTAGGTACCTACATACATATTTTCGGGTGAAAAAAAAAACACCGTGTACCTACCTATATTTATGAATTCTTAAAGATATTAAATTTCAATCAATCCCAATCGATAGTGTTGAATGAACAACCAACCATATATTTTCTCCTATTATTTCCATTGCCATTAATATATGCGTCGAATATGAATTTTTGAATGCAGATATCCTTATAAAATCCTTATGTAATTACTACAAAAGAATTTTTATTATAATATAACAGTAAATGACCTATTTTTATGGCTACATATAGACAATCTTTCAATATATACTTAAATTTCCTTGTAAGACGATTATACCCTTCGAATTCAATATGTAGTGGGTTTTAGTTATGTGTTGTTATTGTGTAACCATTTGGTATCCTTTGATTACAATAGAAATAACGGTGAAATCTGTTCAAATGGAAATAGTTTTTTTTTTTTTTTTATTAATATGAAAGTAGTTTTTGTGGTAAAAGCAAAAGACGGAAACCACTTGTCCCTTTTTCTGATAATACTACATGAGAAATGGTTATAAAATTTGGTGAAATAATTTTGTGGTGTTTTTTTTTCATTACTTGGTTCTAATGAATTTTATATTATTTTGATGCATTATAGTCAATTAAAGTTTTTTTTTACGAATATAAATTGAACAAAATACTATGAAGTAGGAATCCACTAACTACTTGTTAGAAAATCAATTATCAATCGTCTGAACTACCTGTATAGATCACATATGGTTAACTCATGTTCATATGAATCACCCTGGATGGAAAAATGTTTATTTCGAATTAGAATTCCCACCCGACATACATTTCTTTTTGAACAATTACTTACCTTTTCCCCAATTGCATGGCATTTCGCCCATTCCATAGATTTGGGAGAAATGTTAAATTTAACAATGATTACCCCACCACTTTTACAAAATATTTCACCTCTGCATATACAAAATGGAACAAAAATAGGTTGAATAGAGTTGGGGGAAACCCCTACCCTAACAAAAAAAGTCGAACACAAAGAAATCTAAAATGAGAGAAAATATGAAAATAACGGTGGAGCTAAATAGGATGTACAAACATTAGTTTAGTTTAAAAATACTGTGTTCAAAATTTCGATGAAGTTTGGTACTCAATAACTTCAATTTATTCAACAGAGATAGATCATTACTAGCCAAATATATATTTTTCTTTTGTTTTTTAAACAAAGAAAAAACAATAGTTTATGATGATAGTTTGAATTATATTCTCAACAAAACAATATTTTTTCTCTTTAACTTAAAATAATAAAAAAATACTCCAACACTTCCATCTCTCATACAATAAAAAAATATTGTTTTTTTATTTACCATCAATTTAAATCGGTTAAGATTAATTATTTTTCCTGAAGTAAACATTGTATCGCCCATCATTATTTCCATTCGCTTACACAATCCTTTTTATAGTTACCAAGTTTTATATACACAGAAAAGGTAATTGACCTACCCAAATATAATACAAGAAGATCTCTTTCGAAAATTGTTGAGGGCAACTTGTCCAAACTCCAACCTGCTTATAAATATAAAATTAATCCGAAACATCTTACAAAACATAATTAAAATGAAGAAACGAAAAGAAGATATATAATAATGGACAAAGACGATGATAAATGCTTGTGTGGTCACAAAAATATTTTTAAAATTTTTTTTTTTTGTTATTTTTTTTTCGCCGCCATTGTTGTTATTAGAAAAACCAAAAAATAATTTATTGAACGCTTTTTGTTTGTTATTTTAGTAACAGGTTAAGTTTAATCAATGTCATGTCAGACAATGCGGTAAAAATGTATTATGTAGAATTGATGTAAAAGACAGCTGTGTGCAAAATATTAAACGTTCAAAAAAAAACGAAGTATTTAATTTTGAAAGAATTTTGGTTTTTTTTTTTTGAAAGAAAACAGAACATAACTTCACTATCGTCACTGAAATTGCGTGATTTATGATGAATACCAACAAAATTTTGAACGCGAATGATAACTTTTAATTATGCGTTTCCTCAAAAGCTTCGATTTATTTTTAATTTTTTTCTAATAACTTAGTGAAGCTAGCAAAAATTTTCTCTCATCTTGGATTTTCTCTATATCTGTATATAGCCTATTTTGACGGCAATTATATATGTACCTAAATTTGTCTATTAATCCCAGACTCCCGATAATCGGTTTCGGTTTTCTTACTGCGTACTTAGTACCCTAATTTTAACATCAAATGATGCCACTTTCAAGTCGTCAAACTCGAACAATTTCAACCTATAAAATATATTGTAAAATAATGCAACTCTTCTGTATGACGTATAGAAGGAATCTAATTCCTACGTTTAAGTAATTATGCGGACAAAAGGTACAATTTTTCACCCAAGTCCCTATAGATCAGTACAATGTAGCTCCTACATGCCTTCCTATACCCATATTTAAATTATTACATTCCTATTCCTAAGTTATTGCTGGCGATTTTTTTTTTAATTTTTTTTTAATGCCTATTGAATATAATAAACATCACGTTCAATATTTTTAACGAAAATATTTCAGCAGATTATTTACTACAATACTTATTGTCCCGCTTATATGATGCAGGAGGCCCATCAATCATAAAATATCTATTGACCATCCATTATGAATAACGTTAAAAATCTCAATTTTTCATTTCAACTTACCGTTAGATAATTTAGTTTTGGTTTGATCTTTGTATGGCTTGTGGATGGAACCACAATCATAATATACAAATATACATACATACCTATACCTATAAGATTTGTAAGATTTTTTAAAGAGATCTCAGTATATAAGAAGTTTACATACCAAAACAGGTATAGAAGTTATTTGGTGTACCTAATTATATATAAAGAAATTTAATCTTCTGAACTATTGTACGATGTAAGTATAGTGTAATATTAGAGTGAAATGGTAAGGGCCTTTCGATAGAGATGGGTATAGATATTTTGAGAAAATTCTTCTTTTTTTTTTTAAATAAATATGTAAAAACCAGATTTTCATAAAATAATTTTGTAGACGTATAAATTCCATACAGAAGTCATAGATATCTTGCAGCGAAACTAATTTTTGGGTCAACAAACCGAATTGAAGAAAATAGAAATTTTAAAGAAAGTTCTACCACTAGGTACTAGATAACATAAAATCTACTTAAGTCAGCATGATCCTACCCAAAATAGTTAACCACATTCGAATAAATGAAACAAACAAATACGGGATCATATATCACAATATGGTTATCCATAAATAAAAGCAAAATAAAAAAAAAAAAAAAAAAACTGAAAAATACGATCGTAATATTAAACTTTATGGCCATAAAGGTTTTAGGAAGGCATCTTCATCAAGCAAGTAGCAAAAAATTAAGAAAAGTTTTCTTAGAACCTTTCTCCTTTCGAAAGTTCAAAATTTAATCTTTCTCCAACAACAACTACAACAAAAAACCAAAATAATGGATAATAAATAAATAAAATAAAATAATACAACACGAAAAGAACAACAACAACAAAAAAAAAACCAGAAATGAAAATATTTTTATAGCAATTTTTATTGATAGAGAAAAAAAAACAAGTTTCGTAACTTAATTGTCTACCTCTTCGTTAGTCATAGAAAGCAATAACTTTAAGCGTTTATCTTCAAGAAAACAAAAACAGCCAACACATCGCATCGATTAGATTAATTTTGTTTTCCTGTATATAGTTTGGTGAACTGAAGTAACCTTCGAAAATACAGCTATATCTGAACGTTCAGATGAAAGAGACTCATGACATAACGGATCAACCAATCACTTTCCTATACGTACCTCTATACCTTCACTTCAAGAATCGTGTAATAAAGTTCTGACTGAACCGAACAATTATGCTACATTTACTTGTTTTTAATGAATAATTAATTGTCATTAAAGATTACTTGTTGTTATTATTGACAATGGAATTGATTCAATGTAGGCATAAGTTTGGCAATTGTGATTTATAAGAATAAGAATAACGCACAAAGTTTACAAATTTTTTTTTAATTATACCAATACTAATGACGACACAAATGACAACAATAGCTTTTGTACATTACGGTTTGGAGCCACTGTTGATGATAAAATTGCCCACACAGGCACTTTTAGATAACAACCATCCTTAGATATTTACATATTAAAATGTAAAAACTATATTGAATGGAACGAAGCGAGCAATTTTTTGATATGAATTTTTAATTTTTTAATTCTAAAAGGTATTGCAATAGTAAATAATGGTAATTTTGATTATAAAAAGTAAACGTACATAAATGTGTCAATATCCTTTGAAGAGGTTAAGGCTGGAAATGGAATTTTTTTTTTAATTAGAACGAAGCAAGCAATTTTTTTATTTGTACATATTTAATATTTTAGGTCCAACAAATTCTATTAAGGCCAGAATAATGTATTATTAATTAATATGAATTAATTATCAAAAAATAACATCTCCTTCGCATATTTTCTGCCATCTTTATCCTTGTACGGTTTTTTAACAATTGCTCCACCGAAGCAGCTAATAGAAATGGCTTAATTAAACAATCCCTCGACAAAGAGTAATCAAGTATTAATTTAGAAGTTTAGAATTCGGTATACCTACAAAAGATCCATGTTCACCTAGAAATTACTGCAACAATAATTTATCGAGAATTACATTTATGCAATCTACCAGAAATCGACAACGAATGCATACAATTTCAATCCACAATATCCGCCATTGTACAAATCAATACAAGAGGAGCTGAAATAAATTGATATAAATAATACAGCGGACATAAATATGACTTGTCTGCAAAGAGTTCAAAGACCTTTCGAGTTAAGAAATGGATTCGCTTACATAGGTACAGTACATACATAAACAAAAAAACCGAGTTTGATCAATTACAATGCGATTATATAGCTACAAGATCACTTGTAACTTTTATTGTTCTTCTTCATATGAAAAAAGCTACACAGAACAAAAAAGCTCCCCAAATAAAAAAAAAGTGATTAAAAGTATAATTGAACAATTATGTGACTATACTCAATGATAATACCTATACCCACTCAACTCAGGCCACTTTTACACTTCTTTGCTCACTAAATAATATTTCTTCATCTGCATAACTGTAATGTAACAGTGAATTTTGTAATTTTAATACCTCTTGAGTATCTACCTACCTACTATTCGTATAATATACACCGCAGACTATATAAAGTTCATATTAGAAATGCTTTCTTTCTTTCTTAAGAAGTATACACTCAACAACTGGCTCAACTCAAACCTCTTCTTATACACAACTTCGGTTATTGACTTTTGCGGAAATGTTTACAGCTGCTGCCGTTTCTGCTGATACTTTTAAGTAATATACGCTCGTGCATTATTTGCTTATTGGTTTTTTCTTTCCCAAAGATAATGGTGATCTTGATCTTTTTCTTTTTTTTTTATGAATGCGGTATTGAACTTGAATTATTTATTTGTTTTCAAACAAACCGAATTGTAAATGGCATTTTGTAATTTATGACGATGGGAAAACTTATGGCGTCGTAATTAAATTAGTTAATTACATTTTAAATTGTATAAGGAGATTATTACCGATAATTGACTAAATATTTACGTTATATATACAGAACTTTACATAATATTGTGATTTGAGTGGAAATTTAAATCTTTTTTAAATCTCATAGATTTTCATACTTTTGTACTGACTCGTTCAAAATGTGGTTCAATACAAAATCCTTACAGGAAAAGTGTCCTCAATAATTTGGTACATTTTTTAAGGTTCGTAATAGTTACTGAATATGCTTCTAATAAAGTTTTCTGTTTTCTCTATTTCTACTACTAAGAGAGCGTAGCTATCTCGAAAGAATTTTCAAAATTCTTACTTTCCAAAAAATGTTTTAATATTACGAGGACAGACGGACAATTTTATATTAACTGGCTACGAAATGATATTTTGAATAAATAGATATCAGAATTGACTTTATTTAATTTTCGTTAGAATTTTTGGCCATATATCTGACGTTTCTATTTCACTAAGTTACTGTTGTAGGTACAATGCAGATTATATTATGTCCTTTCATATGTACATTACGTCTGGAGCCACTGGTAATGAAATATGAATATCATTTGAATTCTATTAACATTAGAACTACTAGACCCGTCATTTTGACGGAATTTGAAATTTTGATTCAAAATTATTGAAGTTCTAAAAGCATTTTTATAGGCATTTATGTTAACTTTTATTTATATAAAAATACGATTATTTATATACATTCACTTTCAACCCTCTACTCCTATTCCTGTTTAATTTATATAGAATATCTAGAAGTATACATAGATTGTCCGTAAATCTAGTGTTAATTAAGGTATACAGAAAAAGATTTTGATATAATGTAATTTTCCATCCAATCAGCTTATCAGGATTTTAATAAATACAGCCTGATGTGTACAAACAAATATAGTGTCAACCAAGAAACCATACAAATGTTATAAAAATAACATAATTAATTCAAAATTTAGGGTGATTAATACATAATTATAGAAATCATAAAATTGGTCCTAGAATGGAAGAAAAGGCTATGTAGAGTGTGTAATATTGATAGACAAATAGTTAGTGAAAATAATATGATTAACAATATAAGAAACAATTTAAATTCCATTGCATTAAAATATTTAAGTTACACTATAATTTACCTATTATTTGTAGTTAAACTATAGCAAAATCCATATCCACCTTTATTACAATGTTTTCAAACAATTAACCCAACTCCCACATTATAATGATTTATTACAACATTTTTAGATTTTTACTAAAACATACTAAAACAATAGCGCAAAAATTCCACATACATATATATGCATAGTAGTACATTTTACGCAACCGAAATAAAAAAAAAAAAAAAAAAAAATCAAGTTCATTACTCTGGCACAATAAAAGTTCATCCAATACAAGCCATCCACAATACACACGTGGTGTAGATTCAGCGAGATTCTCGCGTTCGTTACACCAAGTCAACGAACCCAACTGCAAATCTAGGCTAAACGTTCAGAGTTGCAATGAAAACGAAAAGTACCGCAAGTTTACCGCTATTCCGGATACGTCACAAATATCTTGATTCATTCTGTACTGTACATACACTCTGTATGATGAGAGGAGAGAATAGTGGATGCTGAAATGTATAAGTGTGGAGTATGGGTAAGAAAAGAATTTGTTTTTTTTTTGTATTGTAACTAAAATTTATTGATTTCAAACAAATAGACAAAATTATCAAATTAATTTCCAAAATAAATCGGCTCAAATGCACTTTTCTATCAACTTTGGTCGATGCGAAACTTTTAAAATGAAACGAAAAAGCTCACCAACACTAACAAAATCTTGTGCTTGTTTTGCGCGTATACTATGTATGTATAGACGGTCATTGACCGCAAAAAGAATTGTTCTCATTTTCTCTGATGCGGAAGATTTTCTGACTATAGTGTATTTTATATCAATAAAAGCTTTGCAATAGAGAAGAGCTTTTTTGTTGTTGAACAAAAGTACATGCCATGTACTTGTTATATGCAAACATAGCGTTGGAGAGCTATAAAATATGTATCAATAATGCGTTACCATTTGAGTGGAGCTTTGAGTGGCAATTTTTCAGTGAATGTGGAAACATAAAAGAAAAATCATTGTAGGCAAAGGAAAATCTGTAGCTTTGTGTTATTTGTTGAGAAATAATTATGTGTGACTTTTGACACGGTAATCTATACTTAGAACGTTTTATGTACTTATGTATATCTACTTAGGTGTAGAATGGTGATGTTGTGGAACACTCGTTTATCGGAACTAACGGGATAGGCTAGCAAAAAAATAATAATAAAAAATAAATGCTTGTTATAAGAAATTGAACATCGTGAGTTAAAGATTAGGCAAAACTGTATGCATATTGAACCTATATCCGATGATTTATTGTTGTTGTTATTTGAAATTAGAATTCTTAATGTTACACACATGTGTAATTGTATAACTAGATAAGTTTCCTTCACGAAGATTGATTGACTAGGAATATGTCACAATTATTCTGAACAACAAATCAAGAGACTCAGTCCATTCAGGGATTAGAGTTTTATAAAGTGTTTTTATTAGGTATTATTGTTTAAGCCCGGGTGGTTCGAATTCCATTTGAAAGACTGAATGAATTAAATCACTTTGACATTACCACTTCTTGTCAGCTTCTGACTGTCATCTAATGATATATCCGTAAATCTGTATTCGGATCTGGACGTCCCTTAACAAATTCTTCTAATTTGACCTTATGTTCTTGCAAGTGTTGAGACTCGATTCATCAAATTATTAAGATAGAAATGGATTCCTTCAAGCCTTAATAAAAATTAGTTTTTTTATTTATATCTCCTGATCTATCTCTAATTTTATTGCATCACTTCGGAGAATACTCATCTCGAAGAT
This sequence comes from Platyura marginata, assembly GCA_026745375.1. Lineage (NCBI taxonomy): Eukaryota > Metazoa > Arthropoda > Insecta > Diptera > Keroplatidae > Platyura > Platyura marginata. The sequence goes on from JANSTT010001230.1 coordinate 60,339, forward strand.
GGTGTGTGTTTCTCGTCAGTTCCATTTAACTCCTATAAGCTTTCTAGGATTTCTCCTTTAAAATGATAAATCGATAAGATTTGTTTGTATATGAAAGCAAAATTATAATCTAACTACCTAAGTACATCTGTAATTTCTTTTTTAATTGATTTTACTCTCTTAAAAATAGTTCAGTTTTTCAATTTCCATTCGAATTACGAGTAATTATTGTGAAGATGATGAGTACAAGAAATTATGTTGTAGGTATCGACATTATTAATATGAATAGAGAAAAATCGTTCCGCTTTCCATTGGTAAATTTATTTAATGTCAATATTCTTCTATCATATTTCTTATTTCTTATCAAATATTATGCCAACACCTCCGGCTCCGGTCCATATTTCGGCAAACATATTATACACATAAACGATGTCATTAAATTTTCTCAACATTAACATTCTCGAAAAAATCCAACTACAATATTTTACTATGAATTCGACCAACCGATTTTTAATTCAACAATCATTTACCTATGCATATTTTATTCATGCCATTACCATTGAGGAAAAGATCGTTGTACTGTTGCGTTTTCTATTATGAAACTGAAATGTGTGCCAATGACCGAACGCAAAACGTAAGAGAAAAGTCAAAGCCATTTCTTTAGTCTTCCGCGACTGTGCGCGCATTGGTTGGATGTTGCAAAGAGAAAGGTTCAATGGCCTCTTGTGTACGATTTGTTTGTAGTGATAATGACAATACAAATTAACTGCCATACATACAAGAATTACAAGTATGGATGGGAAATAGTTTGTTCGATTAATGTAACTTTTTTTTTCTTTTTTTTTTGGACAATTTAACGCTTAACATTTTTCATCGAAAACACTTTTTAACACAAAATCTGTTTGTAAATCTATGCAACAAACAAAAGATGGCTTTTAATATTTGTTTCTAGTGACGGTTCTATTTATGGGACAACTTACGCTCATGTTCGGGCGCTAAATTTACAAGGAAATTCATTTTTAGAGTTGATTGAAATTTTAGAATTTGTCTCTTTCTATGATAATTCTAATTGAGATTTAAAATAAAATATTTTTCAACAAATATCTCATCTTTTATTTAAAATTCGTGACCATATTTAAAATTATTTTCCATTTACAATAATAACCCATCAATCAACTCAATAAGACCAATTATTATTATTAAATCAAGCAAGAAGCAAAATTATTTGATGGAAACAAAAATCTATTCCATATTGTAGGTAGGTAATATAAAAGAAGCGCGAAAATCGAAACAATTTCTTATTTTGCACAAACATTTAAGTAGTCCAACGAACTCAAGCGACCGAATAAAATGAAGACCATCATTATTACTGGCTGAATATAATCAGTGGATATCAAACGTCGTACATTCTATTATGCATTCGACATTATAATGTTTGGATTATGATTGCTTTGAACTTTTCAGTAGGTGTATGTTTTATTGTTGTTGTTGTTTGTTTTTTTTTCTCTCTCTCGATGTAGGTACACTTAGTAGGTTTTTATGGAACTTAGATTCGTCTTCTTATGAGAAGGTCATTAAGCGGTCCCAATGGGAAACAATCCCTGGTCAACAACACGCGAAGAAATTCATAAATTCGCATTCACAACAAAGAGCTGACAAGCTGCTTAGTCTTCATAAAAACAGCCTCAGAATTTACACTGAACTATTTACAGGTCACTGTCAATTGAGATATCATCTCCACAAAATTGGCAGAACACCTGACCCTTCATGCCGCTTCTGTTTCGAAGAAGACGAAACAGCGGAACAAATGACATCCGACAGAACAGCCCGTCTCGGGTGCTACACTTCATTAACAACACTTCGCTAATAAAGGACATTTAAATATCAGTAGGGGTATCTACAATAGATCTTTTAGGTCTCAGTGGTGAAGGGTCAACAGCCCTACAGCCCCCCTTAACCTTAACCTTAAGCTACGCTCATACGGATACAAAAAATGTTTTTCCATTAGGGTAAATTGTAGTTATAGTGTGCCCCTGAGATGGTATTTACTTGTATCTCTCATACCAAAAAATTCCGGATCATCAATTCAAATTGTATTCCAAGAATTATCAAAATTATTTATATGTAGATATATAAAGTTTATAATTTGGTAATAAATTTGAACTGAAAGCAAACCATAATATTTTCTTTACCCTAAAGATACTCTTACTGTATGTACCTCCCATATTATAAATCAACTAATGTATAAATTGTGTTGCATTTCTCTAACAGTCATTATTGTAGTTAGGTAGATAGATACACGTAATATCTAACTAAATGCGTCCGCATTTAAATTGCGAATTATTTCGCTCCAAAGAGAGAGAAAGAGAAAAGAGAGAGGTATAGATAGGTATGTATTAGAATTGGTGTCAATGTACGAACTTGAACTAGACTTAATTAACAAAGGAATGAATGAAGAAAAAAGTGCACGCACTTCCAATGAAAATTGGAAAATATTTTGATAAAATTACAGTAAAATTCCTATAAGTAGGAATGTTGGGTGGGGTGTGGGGAAGGTCTTTCCTACTTATAGGATGCATTTTTCTTTTCCATGCTATTTTCTACCTTGGATGACAACAAATTCACAAATACTTAAAATCATATTTTTAAGCCTCTATATTGTATTGAAATGTGCCACCCTAACGATCGGTGGTCGGCTAAATATTTTTATTCTGGTAGATATTCAAATTATCTACTTAGGAGAAAAAAGTTTCCCAAACAATGATCCCGTAGTTTAGGAAATATAAATTTTTTATGGAATTTTTATTGAAAATCTAAAGGAAAATTGGGAAAATCTGAATAAAAATCTCCGAATTCCATAAATTTAATCTTAAAATTTATAATCTTAACGTTTTTAATAGAACGTCCGAAAACGGCTTTTTGATACATTTTAAATAAATACTTAACGACGAGAGAGACCTAACATCTATATATTGTTGGATTTGTACATTCCTCAGCTATAATTTACGTGAAGTATCGAGCCTAAATTCAAATCCTTTGATTTTTTAAAAATTCTTAACTGACATGATGTTTTTTACACTATTTTCTACCGATCCTAACGATCATCGATAGTCGTCCAAATGATTTTTTTTTTCTTTTAAAAGATATTAGGAAAATAACAAGAAGAAAAAATAATAAGAACAAAATAATTCACTTTAGAAGAAACCTACGAAAATCTATTTAACTCAACAAAAAAAGTCCTACAAGTAGAAAAAAATTGATTGATTTTTCTTTAATTCAAATAAATCTCCATTCCCCCTAATTAGACATAGAATTTTATTAATTTCGATTTTTTTTTCTTTTTATTTGTTTCTGCTTGCAAAATTTCTTTCAATATACCAACTAACTCAAACTTAACTATAAAGTATTACTATGCGACAGAAGAGAGTATAGAGAAATGAGCAGCCGGTCATTGGCCTGTTTTCATTGATAGAATCGCCTCGGTGTATAGGTACCTAATATAGTAAATCGTAAACTTCATAGTAAACAGTGCTTGGTTATATTGAATATGTCTAACCGCGATGGTTAGGTACTCTTTTATCTTAAAATAAAAAATTTTTTTTTTGTTATTTTTTCTTTCTGATTTGGATTCCGTTAAAAGTCTGAACAAAATGAAAATTTATTTTAGATTTTTGTGATATGGGTTTGTTGAACTCTTGCCGAATATTGTTGCTCATATTGGCTGATGGGCTGATGTTCATGACGAATGTTTAGTTTAGGAAAAAGTGTTTAATTAAAATCGATTTTATAAGATATAAGATATGTAATGGAATATAATGTGACCTGAATAATAAATAAATTTACTTCCATTTTCCACAAAGATGGTGAAAGAGGCATTGCCTAATTATTGAATCGATTCCTTAATAACTGTATTTAATTTAACTCTATTGTATTGTTGTATCTAAATCTAAAAGAAATTCATGTCCAATAAAAATTAATAATAATAATACCTAAAAATTTAGGTAAAATAAAAACAATGGCATTTTGTTTACATCATTTGTCCACTTATATATAAATATATTTGAACTTTTGACCTAGATTATGCTCTAGATCTTTATTTCAATTGATCAGTAAATTCCACTTTCTAATATTACAACATTTATTATTAACAAAATTATTGTTGATGGTAAAATCTATCAATATTTTCTTCCATATTTACTATGGCATCAGTGGCGACATGTTTCGATAAGTATTTTTTATATTAAAAAAAAATGTGTAGGATTTTTTATGGTTCATCTTCATTATAATAAATTGATGCGGTAAGTAATGTGTTGATTTATGATTTAAAGTTAAAATCAATCTATTTGTCTAACTAGTTGAATATGATACGATACGGTATCTATACCTATACACCTATACAGTGGTGGAAAAATTAATCGATACATATTGTTTATTTTTTTAAGTTTCAATATTTCAATAATTGTTCCATGTTTTCAAAATAAAAAATCTTTTTCGTCTTAAGCAATTAAAGATGTCGTTAATAACAAATAAAAGATATTTTTTTGAACTTTTAATTAGTACCTACTACATGTACTCTTTTTTACAATATTTTTGTTAGCGGTTTTTTGGGAAAATTCGTAAAAAAAACGGAAAAATTGGCGCTCTGGAAATTAATATTTTGATTTTTGGTATTAAAGCCAAAATTTTAATTAAAAAAAGCGTCTCAAAAATGGACTATAAAACTTCCTACTATTTTGCATTTTTTTTGAAAAAATAGTCACCCAAAATTATTATTAATATTTACTGTTTTTACAAAATGTTGTTATTTAGTGGGAGAAATACGAAAAATCTCTTTTTTTACAAGGAGAGGGGACCATTTTTAATACTAGGGTTCTGGCGAGCTTTTAAAAACCTTAAATCCAAAATTTTCTCAACGCGTTTTTGAGTTATCGTATTTCCGATTAAGCGATCATTCGGCTAGATCTTTTCTTCATAGTTTTGCATGAAACGTGTAGAAAACGTATTGGTCAAGTAATCTGTTAGAATTAAATATCTTTTTTGAACCTAGCGATTAATTTGCTAAATTTCATTAATTTATAATAGAGATTATTAAAAAATGTCAGGAAAATAATTTGATAAAATATAAATTTTAAGAATCTATTGTGGGAAATCATTCTCAGTGTGAAATTATTCTAACCATACAATAACAGAAATTGTTAAATTACTCTCGCCATACCAAACGGTAATTCTTCTTCATTTCCTTTTAAACTTTCTTCGCCAACCAAAGCAAAACTGTTAGTTATACTGACTGATCAAAATAGCGGATAGCGTTAAAAAGAAGTATCGTGCACACTGAAATGAACTGGAATCATACACAAAAGGCAAACGAACTCTGTTTGCCATAATGTGGAATGAAAGTTATGCAACTGAGATTTTGTTTTTTTTTCTTATTTCGATCAAAAGCAAAACAAGCCGTCGTATTGTGAGTTCACCGATAGTATTCTAAAGTACATTCACCCACTTTTGATTTGCGCGTTTTACCTGCGATACATTCTGCCTACTACCGTGGTTCAAACAACTGAACTTAGTTTTCTGTAATCGAAGTCAGTGAAAAGTGTACTCGAAATCGAAATATTATTCTGTACACAAATACAATGGTACTAATACTACAGCAACTGTATAGTAGTAAGTAAATGATGCTTTTATCTTTGAGCTTATCGTTTAATAGCCACTAAAGCTATACAAAAATGTTGAGTTTTTTTTTTTCTTCCATAGTATTGTAAGAGAGAGATTATGACGACAACGAAGAAAGGTATAAATTAAAATGGTTACGTGCTTTGTATAATGGTTGATGCTTAGTGTTGAGTATAAATTTATGTTCATTGCCAAAGGCACAAGAGTCTCACAAGTTGAAATAGCGGTAAATTTGCTTAGTTCTTGATATATGATAAGGCGAAATTGAAGTTGAATTAAATTGAGTAACCGTTGTACAACCTATAGGTATAGGTACTTTAGTCATATTAGGAATTATAGTTGTGGTCACTATAGAAAAATGATCAGTTCTTACAATGTATTCACGATTTGTTGCTTAAGTATATGTACGATGGACGTGTGGAAATGTCTTTGAAATTGTTCATCATAAGTAGGTAGATTTATTTTTTTTTTATAAATTCGATTTGTTCAATATAGAAAATCTACATCTACATAAAATCCTCCTTCACACAAAAAAACTCTTCTACACAAAATCCTCCTCCATACAAAATCTTCCTAAGGAAAAATTATTCCAGGTTAAAATAATACTCCCAGCAAAAAATCTCTCCAGGACGTAATCCCACCAATAATGCCTAAATTTATCCAGAGCCAAAGCAACCGATTCCAGCCACCGGATTCTGGTTCTTTATGACTAAAGTCATATGAGTGACTGCCATTTGTTAATAAATAAATCCGGGGGCAAGCCAAGGTCTTAAGAGTAAATTCTTCAAAAGGAATCGGATTAAATTTGTTTTTTGATAGGAATATGCTGTTCCCCCCGGGTGGACTAAAATTCTGTATAAATTTTATATTTTAGATGATTGAAAATTGTGTCAAAGCTAAAACTGGAACTGGACCGCCAGTGGTGGCGCTTATATTTTCCGTAATTTCACCCATTTTTCAGAGATTTTTGATTTAATGCGCATTAAAGTATAAGGGAGGGGGAGTCCACCAGAATAAAGAGGACGTAAATCCAAATTTCATATTTTCGTAAACAAATCTAGAAATGGGGTGAAAAATCAACTACTAAATTTATCAAAAGTTGCTTCTTCCACTTTTTGGCCGAAATTATGTCGTATAATAGTACTTTTATTAAAATTAACTAAAATTTAAAAATTACCGTATTTCCAATTATCGCATACATACCATCATTTATCATACAAAAACACAAATATTTACATATGTATGCAGATTAATTTGTTCAATTTCATGTACAATACCAGCCATAGTGAGTGTATGTATGGATGTGAGAATGTGTACAGACAAATACCCGGCATTATTCATTATTCGGCAACAAAAGTGTACAGAGAGGTCATTGAACGTTTTCAATTTTTTCTTGAAGTTGTACGTTATCTCTTTTAAAAACGAGATTGATTTTGAAATATCATTGACACCTCTAGCGACTACTGTCAAGTCGTTTTGTGTGTAATGTACGCTACCTACAAAGAGAAAGGAATTCGATAACAGCTTTTAAATCATTTCCACCATCTGATTTGCATTTAAGTTTGTGTTTAACGGTAAATTAGTATGGTACAATCGTGGTATGGCTAATATGATGATTATGTTGGTTTTAGTTTGAATGATGTATGTATGTATGTAGGTTGGTGCCAATAGGTACTTTAATGATTTGTAATTTTTTGTTAAATAAAAAAGAAAAATTGTCAAATAATTTAAGGTGAGATGTAAACTGAGCCTCTATCATTCTATTCTATCATTCTATCATATTAAAATATTTTGATAAAAATGATAGAAAATAAAAAAATTAATATTTCATTCATAGATCTAAACTAAAAGTTCCATGATCTACCCTTATAGCGCTGCAATCGATTTTACATAATGTATAGAAAAAGAATATGACAAAAATTAAACAGAAAAAAAAATTCAGACTTCATTTATAGATTTAACAGTTTCACCGCCACCCGTTGTGGTGCTGCAATCAATTTTATGTAACTTCCAGTGTTTTTCTAGTGTTGTACAGAAAAAAATAGATTACGTAGATAATAAATTAGTACTACTCAACTCATACGGATATATTATAATCGGCGTGTAGCTAATTATTTTCTCCTTGCTGCTTTTCCTTTTTCGTTTATATTTTTATTTTATTTTTTTTGTTACTTTTACGACGCAAAAATGTTTAATTTAATTTTCTATCAAAGCCATTATTTCTCATCCTAATGACTTATAGGTAAAATTATCTATTGCCTGGCATTTATATATTATATACACATCAAGGTAGTAAAAGCTATCTATTCCTTCTCTTCAATAAAAATCGAATCTCATACGTAAGGTAATCATTAAAATTGCAAATTATCAACCAGCTGTATACTAAATTAAACAACAACACCATTGACAAAATGATGAAGCAAAATACTCATAAAATAGTGATAATTATTTAATCCGACGGTCAATAACCTTATAACTATTCTACACTCATACATACATTTGTTATGTATACCATTTGCGTTCTTTAATAGAAGATAAATTTATTGCACTTTCAGGTATCTACCTGCATTGGCAATTCTAATTGCATATAAACTGCTTGCAATCGGAAGAAACTAACTACAGCGGCTGTGAACTATTGTAACAAATAGAGGTAAATAAATGTTTAAAAAAAAAAAAATAAATAAAAAAATACTAGAAGAAAATGATCATTGCATGCACAAAGTTTATTATCATTAGGTATATTTAATGAATAAAATTAATTATTTTAATTAAACTAACACGCATGATAAATAAAGAGAAATAATAAATTATAAAAAGTCATTCTTTTCCAATGGAATTTTGGAATCATTTTCTCAATAAAAAAAGAACAAAAGCTTAAAATTGATTAAGCTCTTGCTTTTGATGATGATCATGTTGATATTTAGAAAATATACGAAAATTTTATTTGTCTCTTTTTCATCACTATATGAGAGAAAGCACCACTAAAAGAGAATATTTTGTGTCGTAAATAGAATCAATTTTGCTTCTTGTGTTCGAATAGATGCGCCTTTTATTCGAATGAAAGACCCAGACTGTCTAAAATTTCTTAGTCGCTTATAAAAAGATTTATCCTGATTTTTCATTTTCAAAATTTTGATTTTTTTTGATCTCTTGAATACAGAACCTGGAACTTTTTTCAATCTAACTTTTACGCATACCTACCACCGGGGTACCTGAGCACAATATATTTTTAAAGTGATGAAAAATCCAACCAGGAATATTTCTATCATAAAATACGAAGAATCCAAGTAATTTCCTGCAAATTCACTACTGCATACAATAAAATGAATGCAATCTAATGCGTGCGTACACACTCAATTCTACAATTCACCGTTTTGTTTAATATTTCTATGGGTTAATGGTACACTAAGTCAATGTTGCGGTTTTCTGCAGGCATTTCATTTTCATAGTTTTTTTTCCAACATTTTTCAGTATACAAAACAATTTTTTTTTTTTTTTCTTCTCATCGTGTAATATTATAGATGTGCATTGTATGATCATCGTCACTAAAGTACGGTTACACATATAATGAAGCAAGAACACACCAACAAAACAACACAATCGTGCTACAGTCATCCAGCTTTTCTAGATAAAAAGTAAATTATTAGATTGCTTAGTATAAAATGAAATGATTTTTGTAACCACAGGGAGTTTATAAGTGTCAGATAGTTCATCTTCAATATAATGTAGATAATTTATTTTTCTGAACAGAATTAGCATGTGTTCGGTCAGAATTGAGGTTCAGGTAAATCAGCAATAGCACAAATAATCAATTTCATTAAAAAAAAATATCAGTATCATCATAAGATTTAGAAAAAATTATTGGTCCCAGTGTATGCCTCTGAGATACGCCAGTCATAGCAAAGATCCATCTGTCAATCATTAGTAACCGAGATAAAGTTAAATTTAGTCAATTAGTTCAATGAGGAAAAGAAAGTATTAGTATTAGAATTTAGTGAATTATTTCTTTTCTATCACTTTATAACTATTGACAATCTTCTTCGTGATTTTCCTTATCTTTGTACGAGTTCAAAATATTCAAAATGAATTCAAGAAATTTCTGGTGAATTATTAGAAATATTCCAATATCAATAGCTGGAAGACCTGACATTAAAAATTACTTTTAAAATTAAACAAGTTTTTTTCTCCTTATTTCTTTACAATACACTCAAAATAAAAATTAAAAACGAAAATAAATCCTGTATGGTGTAATAATAATAATAATAATAATAAAAAAAAACTCAAAATACAAAAAACAAATGAATTTAATATAAAAGTCTTACCTCGCAGAAGACAGAAAATACAACAACCAAGAGTAAACGACCCGATGCATGAAGACCTTGGAAAGGGTGTTGGTCATCGTTAGCTTTACACGGCTCTTAACTTGACTTTATTGTATCTCTTGTACACATATTCTTAGATGGTGATTATGTTATTTTTTTGGTGTGTTTTGTTACATAAGAAAATGTTATGTAAAATTATATCTTCAGGATACGATTATATTGTATATAGATGAACTGGACAGGGGGTTAAGGTCATTCAAGATTTGTATATATGGAAATAAATAATGTGTGTGTAGAGAGCGGGTATCAGTTACCTAATTCCTTTAATAAAATACGATTTATACGTGTAAATATATCTTAAGACAAGACAGGTATGTAAGGATGAAGTAAGAAATGTTTCCGATTTTGCAATAATTCTAATTAATACGTACCTACTTAAGTATAAGTAGTTATAGTTTATTGGAAAACCAATCTTATCAATCTTGCTCTCGATTTTATTTCTGTCAACTAAGCCGAACTACAATCACTATTTTGTTTTGGACCTTTTCCGTCCATAGATGACGTTTTTTAGTCTGAAATATTTCGAGGTAGTGACTATCAGCATCGGCGCAAGCAATTTTATCGAATAAATAAGAAAAAATTGAAATTTTGTTGGTGGAAGCTAAAAGGCCTTTGGAGGTCCTGTCCATATGTGACATTTCATTATTTTATTACAACAAAAAAGAGTTTCGTTTCAATCAAAAGTTCATATCGTTCATTTAAAGTAATGTAATTTCTGAAATACGAGAAAATACGAATTCTTCTTTGTATGTCCACTACAAATAAATAATAAAATGACTAATTTAACAGACCAATCATTAATACTCTTCAAATTTAAGCCTTTCGTTAAGACACCATTTAACTTTACGTCAGACTGCACCAATTCAACACTTCTTTACCTCCATTAATAATATGCGGTGACTTAATGTTTTGCAAAGTACATGCAACATTTACATACAATCCAACAACAAATCACTGATGAGCGTAGGTACCTAAGTCAGTGCCAATGGACGTGCTACAATGACATTAATAACCTGATATTATCCGGCGCGACATTTATGAATAAGTTTTTGTTGTTGTTGTTGTTGTTGTTTTTTTTTTTTTTTTTGATGCACATGAATATTTGGTAATGCCGCATCGCATTAAGTAACCGAATATCACCTGCGCTCAAAAGTGAAACTCATTAAAATTATGGTTTTTGGGTGACTTATAAAGATCTATTAAGTATATAAGCATAGAATATAGACCTACGTGCCGATCAGTGATCTAACCATAATGTTATTGAAAATCAACATAACCAACCTAATATTGTGATATTGAGTGGAAAAGTACTTAATGCATTTGAGTTTAATGTACCTACATATATAGTATGTATGTATGTGTTAGTATTTATTCCATGGACCCTCTTATTTAGGATTAATTCATCTACATATTAAGAATAAAATAGATTCTTATAAGGTTAAGGTAACTGGATTGCATGTACTATATAAGTATATAGAAGACGATGGATAAAAAAAATATATTCGAAGAGAATCAATATCGGTGACCTACTTTCTAGGACCAGACCACTGACCAGACACAATAGCAACAGACCTATGTATGGATGTATATGAAGGGCTACTGGTATACATAGAAGAGAAACTCGTTACTCAAGAAATATCGTAAACAATTTTTGTTTTTAAGCTTCTTCGAATATTCTATGGAATAATATAGAAGAGATTTTATTCGTTAAAGATACAGAATATTTTTATTCATTATATAGACGTCTAATATTAATTATTTGTTATTAGTAGGAGTAATTAAGGATATTCTTATTAATAACGAGACTAATGATGATAATTATTGCTTCATTCGAATGAAAGGCTTCTAAGCTATGATGTGATTTTAATTGATTTAAATAATTTTTGTATTTCAATTAAAAATAAGACCAAAAGTAACATTTTCACCTAGATTTCAAACCTTTAGTTCTACGTTAACAACCTGTTAATGGACAGAACAATAGCTCGTGAGATATTCTTTTTCCAAAGGGGATTTTTTTTTTTAATTTCAACTTAAACTCGCTTTTCACTTTTGTCATCTATCATTATCATTATTTTTTCTCTAAGGTCTTTTTTTGGGAAAGAAATTTTTAAAGGGTAAATAAGAATTTTCTTTTTTTGCGACTGCTAACTCACAATTGTAAACATTATTTGTTATCCGAAACACCCACTTAACAAAAAAAATCCACTAGAAAACGAGAACCCGAACCCAATATCTTCCAGAAAAATGCACAAAAATTTGTTTTTTAAGAAAATATTGGAATGAAACAATAGGAAATATGTACAAAATTTGAACAAACATTTGCCAGTAATGAGATTCGATTTTGGAAAATATTTTCTATAATTTATTGTAATTAATTCCCCACCTCAATGTATATTTTAGTTAATTGGTAAACTGATACTTTATACCACAGGTATTTTGTTTCATTTGATAACACTTAATTAAACTTTTATGCTTAAAATCATAAACATACGTTGAGTTTTTTTCAGAATGAAATTGCCTATACGAGAAAGAAAAACCTGTGCATATAAAAATCACAACACCATCTGTAAATCAATGGCTAAATCAATATTGTAAAACTTTACATGCTCTTTCCAATAATTTTATTTACTACCAGAAAATTTTCATACTAAATTTTCATATTTGTATACATGTAAGCTTTTTTTAGAAGACAAACTGGTACAAAGTATAATTTAAAAAGCTTTAGAGAGCTTCGTTAGCAGTGTTCAATTCAATTCAAAATGCATTTTTTTTCTGTAAGGTGAACTGGCGGCCCATTTGAAAGTTTTGTAAAATTTTAATCCTACTACTTTTAGTAAGCTTAATTATGGAAATAATCCAAAAAAAGGTTTAACGAGTTAATTGATAAAGATTTTTGGGTTTTGAATAATATTTTATACGCAGAATACAGCACTCCTTCTTTAGAATTCGTTACTTTCTTATAACTATTTTACTATTCAAAATAGGATGGCATCAGTCTGAATAGTAATACGATTGCCATTATAGTTAAGATATAAAATTAAAAACTGGGAAATATGTAATAATAATCTCAATTAATTTAAAACAAAAACCATATTTAATTTATCATAAAATTTAAAATAAATTTGGTCCCAAATATATACATAAATAATCATCGTATATTAAAATTAAATTACATTTGGTTAAAATCATTAGTTGTTTTTACAAATTTTTAATGGTGGTGTTTTTCGCTTGATCTTAGAAATAATTTTACAATGTTAATATTACAAATTACAAACACTATAGAAAACCATAGTTCAGATTACTAGATGAGATTGTAAATTACAAGAGCACAAACAAAAATCGTAAATTATTTTTTATTTAATTAATACCATTTTTTTCGCAAATATTAAAAAAATGATTTTATTCTATTGCAAATCGAAATTCGTAATTTATTTTTAATAATGTAGGAGATTATTTGAATATTATTAATTATAAATATTATTAAAAAACTATCGTATACTTATCTACAAATCTTGAAAATATTTATTTTTTTTTGAGTAAAGTTAGCAATTTAATTTTTAGCTTGATTTTTTATTTAAAATTGGCCATAAAAAGCAATTTTTAAGGATAATTTCTTCTTTTTTTTTTCTTAACATATTTTTATTCTTTGCCAAATTTGTCACATTTTTCACTAAAATTCCCAAAGTAATTGCTTTCAAAATGGATGATGATGGTAAATTTTTTTAAATAAAAGATATTAAAATACAAAATTTCCAAAAATGTATCTTTTGTAATGACAGAACAATTTCTAAAATCGGTTTGAAATGACCACCAATAAAACGATCAAGGTTAGGCGCACTTTGATGTCGTTGAATATGACATTAATTGGATGAACGGGATAGATAGTGTCAAGTGGTATTATTTTATATGCCAATTTCAAGAGATCTGAACGCCATTGGCATTTTCCGATTAGATTTAGAGTAACATAAATAAAAATTATCAAAGTTGTTCCTCGATATTATGTTTAAGTCCATAGTAGGCGAAACTAATTTTAAAAAAGTGACCAAAATTAGCTTTTAAGATTAAAAAAAAAGAAAAATTCCTCGATTGTTGTTGGCATAGATATAAAAATACATTATTTAACAAATATTTAAATTTAACAAAAAAAAATAATATTTTTCATACTAAAATTTTACTTAAATTTACTAAACAAATTTTACACTTAAAATTTTCATATAAAATCATCACAAAACTAGAGATCCATCCTATAGTAAATCTAGCTTATAAACAGTGAAGTATACAAAAATCTATAATTAAATAGATCTACAACAAACAAAAAAAAATAAATAAAAATTCTACAAACTATCAAAAATCATTATTGACAAACAATTATAGTAAAGCAATAATAAAGTTAGAATGTTTTGACTTAAAATTTTATTACAAAAAAAAAAACATTAGAAAAAAAAATCGACTTAACATTAATATTGTGTCTTTGTATAAATTTATCTTCTCTGTATATTGCGATGTTTCTGATAGAATAACTCCATTGCTTGATATTCTGGTTCATATACATCGGGAATTTCCTGTCCCAGTGATTCCTTAAATACCATACTAACCGATGTTCTTCCATGTATACTATTCTCATATGCGATTAACTGTCGGAAGAAACCAATGTTCGGTCGAATTTGTGACCTAAAAATAAAACAAAGAATTTTCAGTATTTTCTAGTGAATTTCAAAATAACTCGGTAAAACATTATCGTGGGTAGATTGGGAAAATACATTGGAAGTAGAGAAGTAGAAATGGAATGCACATAATTAATCTTAAATGCAATTAATTCAAAATGAAAATATGAAAATACATCAGTGAGATGGTATTATTTAACACTTGTGTGACAGTTATTGCGTTATAATTTAAAGTGTAAAACAATAAATTGTGCGTAGAAAATTGCTGGATTAAAATTAGGCACCACATAGTGAGGACATATCTATACATTGTAGAAAGTGTTATAGCACATCTTATTTTATGAGTAGAAATGAATGAGAGACCGTCGTTTTTATTCCCTTTGAATAAAATTGGCTTACAAATTAATTTGTTCGACACAATAAACAAATTTGCAATCCAGAAAAAGTCTGAACATTTTGGAGGCTATTATATAATGTTTCTGCGAGACGATTTGCTTCTATACACAGGGTGAGTCTTGTAAAATGTAGCCAAAAAATCATATAGAAAAACGTTTTAAAGGTCAGTATACAGAAGAAATTCGTCTCGAGAAACTTTTATATAAATCAATCAAGAGAAAAATGCTTTTAGCGAATTCTAATTAACTATAATTGTAGGACTATGCTATTTTGACAAAAAGTGGTAAAAATATTAAGGATAAGAAATCGTACTTACCTCACTGATCGAACATGTGCAAAAGCTTCGCGCAACGTCATGCCAGCATGTTTAACTAAATACGCTATACACAGTGATGCCGATCGGCTAACACCGGCTACACAATGTACTAAATTAATTCCATCGGATTGTCGTACTTGTTCAATTAAATCAGCAACTTCATCGAAATAGCATTGAAGATCCGTATCTCCTTTGTCTAAAACTGGCACCTGATAGTACAGTGGCTTTGTATCCGGCAATGGTGTATCGGGCAATTCTGGCGCTGCATTAATAACACACGTTACCGATAGCTTCTCTAGAAAACATGGAATTGCCACACCGGCACCGCACAAATATAATGAAGGAAGCACTTGGGATATTCCTGGAAATGGGTTACGTGATGTGATTCTGTAAAGAAAAAAAAAAGAAATTGTTGGCTCTAGTAATTTCCTTTTGACACTAAAAAGTCTTAATATATACTTAAAGAAAAAAAGAAAAAAAATCGCAAAAATACCATATGACAGTCCCAGAATATTATACAACTGGTCGGTAATTATCTTCATGACTCAGACAGACTTTTCTTTAAAATTGAAAAGTATTTTTGAAAAGTCGATTGGATGTGTTTTTTTTTTAAAAAAAAATACGCAATTGGCTTACCCGCATGCCCACATTCCTTTGAAATATTTTTTTTTTATTTTGGATTTGCTTTAGTTGATAAACATTCTTGACGAGACTAATTTACATTTTTTTTTCTTATGTTTTTGCTAAGTGGGATGTTATTATCGCGCCCATTTTCAGTATGGTGTGTAATGAACGGTTTATAACACTATCGAATGTGGGGACGTCATGTGGCGTCATTATTATTGAGTCTATTTTCTCGGTCAACTCAAAAATAAGCACAAAAAAAAAACAAAAAACTCGTGAGGCGTAATGGTATTGCCATGTGCGAAGACGAATTTATTTTTTTGCGAACGAAACTGCGTCGCGACGTTCCAAACATCAGTGAGTAGGTAAGGAATTCGTATGTTTTTCTTAATGACGTGTGGAATGAGTGAATTGTTGTTTTTAGAAAGAAGATGAGGAGGAAAAAAACGAAAAAAATAAATATTAAAAATAATCTTAACTTTCACATTAAATTAAATTGATATTTTCTTTTTGAATGTTGTTTAATGAAAAACGCTTGTGTGAACGCCTGGCCGGTGTATTTTAAAATCGTGGGGGTGTGTCATGGTCAAATTTACGACAATAATAATGTTTTTATCAGATTGTAAATTACTATCATAATTTTTTTTTTTTTTTGGTCATTGTTTTTTTTAACTTTTTTGTTTAATTTTAATTTTTATTTTTAATTAAATAAATTAAACTAAAAGTGTCGTCTGGGAACATTTTTATGTACGTAAGTTATTGTAGCATTTTTTAACGCGTGCTCTTTAGTTTTTTCTTTATTGTTAATAAGTACTAAGTTTAAGAGACAACTTTTGGTTAAGCGTTTTTGAGATATCATTAAAAACACAGACCAGACACTTATTGTGGCGCTTCGAAATTACATTGGCAAAAGTTCAACTATTGTTATGAGTAATAATAACAGTAGCGTAATTAGGTAGCCTATATCCAGTTCCTCGTATCGTTATTGTAATAGTAATATCCTCGTAAAAAAACTAGGAAGTATTCGTTTGGAAGAGATTCTTGAACTTATTTTTTTCTTCATAAGAATTAGTAGGTATGAAGGTCAAGTTTCATTATTAATTTTATAATTCGGGGATAACGACACAGGACAGAATAAAACCATAGAAATTATAACAAATCCCCATTTAAAAATTAACTAATCCTTGACGATCCCGGTTTTATGAAATTGAAAAGAGATTCATCTTGTTGGAGGCTAGTGGGAAGGTTCTCTATTTACCAATTATCCTCTAAAAATTCTTTATTACTTTAATGCAAAGAATTCCTGTGCAAGGACAAGATGGGAATCGTTCAGTGGCTGGAATTTTTAAATGAGAGTATTGTAGACAAGAAATTTTTACATTTTTTAAGTACCACACGCTTAGGAAGATTATTAAATTTTAAGAATTTTTGTCGAGAAAATATGTTCATCGTACATATCGGTCGACATTTAGACATCTCAAAAGAAAACATGAAGAAATTTAAAAAATTTAGAATGCTCTGTAATGTTGAACGAAAATAGTCAGAACTGACGGTAATCTTCCCTAATTTATTTTTAATTTTATTTTTATCATTTTGTTTTTATTTTTATTTTTGTGTTTATTTTTTACTTTTGTTCTTTTTTGAATATTTTACTATTTGTATGCTTCCTCGCAAAATTATTCAATATAAGAATTGTTTGAAGGCGCCTGCCATAATAATTTTTTCCGCTTTTTTAAAATTTAATTATTTAAAAAATATTTGGGTGTAGTGACTAATTAGATACTTAAATTGTTTCCATACACATTAATGCTATAAAAACAATTTTTACATGTCAAAATATTATTTTTACTAATTAACTAAGGTATTTAACCTAATACTAATTTCTACTAAAACAATAATAAAAAAAAAAAAACGGAAACCGAGAAAATGTGTCTAATCTGATTTGAAAATCATAATCACAAGAATGATGAGACCCAAATAATTTAAGCGCCAAAGAAAACAAGATTTATTCATAGCACTACTTGACTTATGTGTACACTTACAAGAGAGAAGAAAAAAAAAAAAAACAAAAATTAAAGTAAACTCTGAAGTTGTTGGTATAATATAAAAAAGTGTATCTTCGCCAATAAGAGGCGATAGATTTATGAATGAAAATTTTATTAAGAAAAATTTACTATTTTTCTGTTTACATAAACATTTTTCAATAAACTTATATGTATACATATATGCGAAAAGTATACCTTCATACTTAAATATACATAGTATGGTTAGTTAAAATATCGAATATATCATTAGTACAATAAATGCCATCTTTATTTTTATTTAATCCAACATAAAAATAGCATCAATGAAATTGACCTAACCGCACTACTCGTACAATATAATTATATATTTTTAATTATATACATACATACTTATATTGTTGTAATTACATACGAATACGAGTGATAAAAATAATTGACTATTTATATATACTAGATGACCCAAATATTTGCATGAATGACCCAAAGTAGCATCACTCTAACTGCTGTAACCTTTTAAAATGATCTGCGCCTTTTAATGTCTGCGATCGTAGAGTATTAACGATGACAATAAAATTATTTGTAGCATAATTTATGTTATGCAATAAAGAACTATTAAAGTAGATTATTTTGATAGGTAAGATTTCGTTTGTAAATTTTACTACAGACAAATTTCATTTTAGTCATAAAAACAAAACTATCCGGTATGTGCATACCTCTCTTACAAAGGCACCACCATTACAAACTAATATTTTAAGTCGTATTAATGTACGACATTATAAATTGTCATAACATGTTACAAAATCATCATGCGATATTCTGAAATAATGCCAACAAATATTTTCCTTGCTATGCTTGCTCGTATTATAATACCACCTCCTGGTCATATTGAAATTAAACTTTTTTTTTTAGCCTTGAAGAGAGGTAGTCGAACAATATTAATGTTAAAGCGGCTGTCATTTATTGAAAAGCTAAGTATCGCATTTTATTGTTGTTGTTATTGTATTGATAGAAATTCGTACAGATGAAGTATAAGGCTATAGATAATTAAAATATTTGAAGTCTGGCGCCAGGTTGTACATTGTACAAGTTATAATATAGCAAGGTTGTAATTCGACAACAAGATGAATATTTGTCTGACAATATATTAAAGCTTTCAATGGAAGAGCTCAGTATTTATTTTAATTTATTAAAAATAGATCAAAAATCGTTAGTAGGATCGAGCAGATCAACTTCGTTTTATAAATTAATATTGAAAATAGTCGGATGGAGTAGAAATATCTATAATTAACAAAATGGTTTATTGGCGTGTTCTGAGCTCTTTCCAAACCTTACTCACCCAACAAACCTAGTAGTTGGTAGATCTCTATGGCTATGGCAGAACCATTTTTTCCTGTCTTATCTGAGATACTTTTTATTGAGATACGGATACCCTCCTACTTCTGCCCATAACAGTATCCATTTTTATCGAGGTTTTTTTTTTAAAAAAAGAAGTCAAAATTTAGTTTGCACATCACCTCCATCTTCCACTTACGAACTGCATGTTATATCAAACTTTCATTAATGAAAATCCTTCTTCTCATGCTTATAATTTCGGTTTAACAGCTTAAAGCTAGAATGTTAAAATTTTAACAGTTTAGTATTATGCAGTCATTCGTTCCACGCACCAATTAATTTTATATAATTTTTATTCATTTTAATTATTTCTTTTCAATTTACTAAGTATTGGTTTGCTAGTACAAAAAATGATTAAGGACAAAATTCTAGATAATAAAGTAATGAGGATTTCTCTAGTAGACCGATAAGTTTCAAACTCTACCCGTAAAACGCTACAGTCGATTTTATATTATTTTCGTATAATTTTCGCTAAACGTTTAGTAAGATGATTCCATAGATCTAAGATAAAATTTTATATCATCGTTCTCTACGTTCTCAAATGTAATTAAAAAAAATTCCCCTCTAAATAAATTTACAAAAAAAAATTCATGACACAATACCAATTTCCCCCTAAAAAAAATTCTGTCAAAAAAAAACACATCAAACTAAATTAGCATTTTACATGAATGAACGAATTTATGAAAATATTTTTGTTCATAAAGTTCAACTATACAATCAATTTTCAAATATGTACCAGCGCATATTATCCTACCTAGTATATGTATGTACTACTAATCATCATTACTCAGAGTTTAAGTAAACTTTCAGTCTTGCATCACGTGTACCAACTATCCAAATAAATCAGCCGAAAATCTGCTCTGTCTATTAGAAATAGTTTGGCAACGATCTCAATGTCATTTGGGTATTATAATAAAAGCAGATCAATAAAAAAAAAAAAAAAAAAAATTTGATTACCTTTCCGCTTTATCGCCATCATGTACTTTCAACAAATCTTGAACTTCACTAATTTTTTTATTTTCACTATTTTCACTTTGAACATTGTCTTTTTCTTTGACAGATATCACCTTCATTGTTGTAATTTTTGAAAATGAACTTTTTTATTTTGTTTTTTTTTTTTATTTTTAATATAGGATTTTTTCTTACGACCAAAGTAATCTCTTAAAATTTGTTTTATTACACTAACAATGTGTGGATGGATTTTTTTATTTTACGATCCAATAAATTTGCTCTGTTATGTTATTATTTGTTTATTTATTTTTGTTTTGTTTTGTTAAATGCTTCGAATTAAATTTTCTTCGTCGCTTCAAAAAAAAAAAAAAAAAATGTAAAACTGTGGTAAACGAGAAACGTCTTAGCTGCTCAATATCTAACACTTGACTAGTTGCTCGGTGCTCGAATAAAATATCAACTTGAAACTAAACTGACTCATTCGCATTCTGACTGACTGACTATATATTATGTTGGAAGCTAAGGAATTCCTTTTGATCATATGGTTGTTTTTGTTTTATATACTTATACATACAATATACACATACACACATACACAAACACACACAAACACACATATAAACTCTCATTAAAACGGTAAAAATCACAATAGTGGTGAGGCCAAAAATATACATAACCGATTATATAGTAAGAAGAAAATCAAGACAAAAACAAACCAAAAAAAAAATGTGTTTCCTTTGTTTATGAGGAAAATTCGAAATTTTGTTTAGACAACGTTTGCCCAACATTCTTCCGTTTGTTTTGGTAGAGTATGTGCGATTTTTATTTTATATACACATTAATAAAATTGACTAATTAAGCCAGCATAATATTTTTTTTTTTTTTTCAAATTTATTATGAAAATAGATTTTTCTCCATTTTCCCCAGTTTCCACCACAAAAAAAAAAAAGAAGAAAAATTGAAATTCCACACACATAATACCTGTAACGCTTTTCTTAAGCATCGTTTATTTCGGCGATGCCGTGTTGGCGCGATCTCGACACGCATTCCACAGCGATTCGCTAAACCACACATTACTAAATTATATCTCTAAGTTTGTTGGAAGCCGGGAATATTATTGGAATAAAACCAGCGACAATATGCTGAATGGGAATTTGTATTTTTGTATTCATAATATTTTTATTGGTCTACTACTATGATGCTTAATTAAAAATGAACCGATAATGGTTTTGTTGTGATATGGCTATGATAATAATTGAGATTGGGCATTATTGTTTCCTGTATCTGCACTTTTTATTGTTGTTTTTTTCTTCTTTTTCCCTACTTTTTCTTCCTTTTTGATTTTTTGTTCTCTCCTTTTTCTATTTTTCCTTTTTTTGCTCTATTTTTTCTTTCTTTTTTCCTCCATTTTTCTTCCTTCATCTTTTCTCCCTTTTAATTTCCATTTTACTCCTTAATATTTCCTTCTTAAATTTCATAATTGGATAGATTGACAAATTTCGTGTAGGTCAACAGTAATGGAACGATAAACACCGTGAAACATTTTTAAGAAATTCATAGCATCTATTTCTCAATCTCACAGACGACATAAATTTACTATCGGCCATTTTAAAATTACTTCAAAATGGAAGAACGTTATCATAATCATATCAGTGATTGCATCTACTTAATTTTTGCATTTAGTTTAGACTACTATAATAGAAAGGAGAAAATCGTACTTTTACATATGGAGTAAGTTCATCCTTCATCGGTTAAATATATTTAGTAATAAACAAAATAACCTCTCCTAATGGACAGTGCTGTCAAATTACTCGTTGCCATACGTTTGTTGTTGTAAAAATTATTTAAAATATGACACAGAAAAATAATCGCATTTTCTTTGCATTTTCAATATAAGTAATTACACTATGCCTATGGAAGAATGCAATCAATACACTTCGTAACTGTAAACAACTAAAATTAAAGTTGAGAATTTATTGTAAAAACATGTCTGCTTATTGGCCAAGTAAAAATCTATAAATAGACAACAGGAATGTAAGCAATGCAATATTCATGAATTTATATTTGGTCGTAATTAAAATTAATTTCAATTAAAAGCGGTATTTGTTGAATGAATTTCTATTGAAATTAGCATTCAGTTGGATAGTCCAAGAAATGGCAGCGCGGAGAGGCAGTAGCCGAACATCAATAGAATATAATTTTGTATACCCGTACTGTGGGAATAAAAATAATTCCATTACCAAAAATAAAAGTTTTAGTCATTTTTGGTACACTTAACCTCTTTCAAGGTTTTCTAAAATTACAATTATTAGTTGGCGGCCGTTTGTTTGTACAATACGAATTGAGTATTTTTACGAACTGCAAAAAAAAAATATTCGTTTTGCTGCCACACACAGACACACTAAAAAAATAGCGATTTTTTTTCTGTTCTTCACGTTTTGGACATTTTGAATCGTAAAAATGCAATATAGAAATTTTAGTACTAAGTATCGCTATGAGTATCGTATATGATAACTCGTTGAACGCGTTTAGCTAGAGATTTGAAAAACTTTTTTTGTGAACGAAAACATCTGAAATAGTTTAATTAGGGGAAAACGGGTAAATTATGCAAAAAAGTCTATTTTTGGTTATTAAACTATAGAAAAATAAATAAAAATAGATGAAAGAAAAATATGTCATACAAATAGTATTTCATAGGGGAAGCTATAGTAAAATGGACAAAAATTAATTATTTTCCAAAAATACATATTCTGAGAAATATATTGTCTGAGTACAAATTTTGTATCATAGCAAGCCATTTAAATATAATTTCATAGGGGAAGCTGAGTACACAATTCGATTTTTAAAACTGCATCATTAAGTCAGCACAACATTAATTCAAGGCAGCGTCAGTGCCGTTATATCATCGGTTCCTACCGCGCATCTTAATTAACCGCATAAACGGAAAACTGAGTTGCTTTTTTGATTTTTGTTTAGTACATTTTTATACTTTTAAACTATCATTGAATTTATTATTTTAAGTTTTAAGAATTAGTGTAAAATTAAATAGAAATAGAAATTTTAAATCATAAAGCAAAATAGAATAATTAAAAAATGGGGAAAGATTTCGGTGCCAAATAAAATTTTTTATTTTTTTTTTTTCTAAAACTGCGACAGTCAAGTAAGTGTATTACGTGCGAGTAAAATTAAAAACAAAAACAAGCAAGTCATAGGTACGGTCAATTATTTCTGTAAACAACGTACAAAAATCTGGCAAATGTTCATTTTTCCACAAAATTAACAAGATCATCAATCACAATTTTCAATTGTTCTTTTAGCTTAAATCGGTTGTTTTTTAAATTGTATCTGTATCTGTACATTATTAGTGGGCAATATATGTATGACTAATTTTATTATTTATATTTTGAAATATTTTCTTAGCCTGCGGTGCTTCCTGTGAATCATTCAGCTACATTATGTATGTATACGAGTATATATAAACGTTTTTATATAACATATGGTCGATTTTGAAAAGACAAAAATATAATATAAGGAATGAACGCGAAGCAATTTTAATTCTTTCTAATTCGAGGATGTGCTGATGGAAATTTGAGTCATTCTCTTCGATATGTTTACTAATTCTAATTTAGGAACGATAACGTGGTCTGGAATTTTTGATTTTTTGTTGTTGCTATAAATAGAAGAAAATGAAAACAATCTCACTGTTTATTAGCCAGATATGTGTCATTCGGGGGTGACAACACTACTATTTAACAATTTAAATTACTTAGTGTAGGTCTCTTACCTATATCTTTTTAAAAATCTATTTATTTCAAAAATAATAATTTGAGTAAGGAATACCGGAAAAGAAAACACGTAGAAGAATTGTAAAAACATTGGAAATATCAATTTTAGGGAAACGAAATTTTTCCAATACGAAATCATTAGGGAATTTTTTTTTCTCCCAGGTTGGTACTTCAAATATTTATCAACAAAATATTTGGCTAACCGGTCATTATTAGAGTGGGGCATATTTCCATAGAAAATGAATTTAAAAACATCAAATCAGTAAAATTTTTTTTTAAAAATCGAGGGATTAGAATTTGGTCTCACGACTATACGCAAAGGCTTGTACGAATCCAGCAATATATAGATGTTTGGATTTCTTATGTTTCTTATTTTTTATTTATTTTGAATTTTTCAATTCTCTACCCTCAAATTAAAGGTTATATACGTTTCCAATGTTCCATACTACATATACACACTGGAAAATGATTCCAAAATAAAAACATATAGTATGTATAGAAAAGTCTTTGTTTTTCTTATGTACGAACTTATGTACGATCTTCATCAATAAAATACCTATGTTCTATATTAAAAAAAGAAACAAAAACATCACAAAAACATTCTGCTAATGTGCTATTTACTCAAAATCTATTAAAAAGCTCTTAAATAAATATAGTATCTCATAAAAAATACTCAAATATATGTTGAGTGTAATAAATAAAACTTCGGTTTACATATCAATCCTTCAAACAGCTTAATAAAAGCAGACAAATAACATGACACAATATCTCAGTTTTATAGTTAAATTGATTCTAATTGGCAATCGGCCAAAATATTCTCATTGGATTTTACGATATTATAATTGACTCAAATGATCTATTACAAAATAAAAATTCCTCAACATTTTCAAAAAATAAATAAATTAAAAATTTGTTTTTTCTTTCTTTTGACAGATATTGCAACCTCTAGGTTGTTGTGTACTATTTATGCGATTATTAGTAAAAGTGATTTGAAATTGAATTCTAGGGGTATGTAGATTGAAAAGGCAAAACAAAATATTTCCTTACCGATGGAACGATAGAGAATTTCAATAATTTTTGGACTGCGCAATATTTGTTTGTTTGAAATGCGCAACTGTGTTTTCTTCGATATGCCTACCTTTTCAATTTTATAAATAATCAGAAAGTATGCGCAAAATTCTTTTTATAATTAGCGTTGAGAGCTAATTTTAAAATATAGAAGTATGCAGTATTCACATATCGCGGGTATCGCACAAAGATTATGTGAAAGACTTTTGTGAAATTGTTTTGTGTATGTAGCGTGTAAAATGTTCTTGACAGTGACTCAGAAACATTTGTGCGAATAAATTTAGCAAAATAATTGTATATTGAAGTAGTTGAGCTTACGCTTTTAACCGAGTAAAAAAAAAATGTTGTACTGAACCCCCATTACTAACTTAATTTATTGATTAGAATAATTAAATAGTATTAATAGCATACAAACAATTGAATTGAATTGAATATTTTTTTATTTTTAATCCCGTTGGCTCCGATAAAGTTCACTTTCCACTTCTTCTCCATAGCCCAGTAATGCTGCCAATTCAACAACTAAACAAAGAAGGAAAAGAAAGGATTCGCTAATGAAGTACCTACATTTTGTAATGATTCATTTCTAATATCTTCGCTTTTAATAGTCTAAACTCTAAATTGATATACAGCGTTTTTAATGAGACATTTCATAGCTTTGAATTTTCCGCGCCTATTTTTTTTGCACAACAGGGTATCCTTAAATCCTTCAACTGTCCTTATTTCCCTTCCAGATTTTCAGAAAATATTAGCGTTTGAAAATAATGAATATCTGCATTCATAGATTTCTCAGATATCAATCACAACAACTAGGAGAGATTACTGAATTCCGATTTTTTCATACAAAATATGCCTTACACCTATTTTTATGCACAGCACTGTATGTAAATTCTTATAGAATAGAATAGTATTCCAAAAAATTTCCAGCAGAAAATGAATGGACTTATGAAAATATAAATTTCCAAATGTAGAAGGTAGGAATATATGTACATACTTACTAGTATATTATAAACTATATCGAACAATTCATCATGTATGTAGGCGCCCAGGAATAATAAATTTAAATAAATTGTAAATAGGGCTTTAAAAAAATCTATTCCAATAAATTGGAGAAAAATTTTAGGCACAGCTCTACAAGAAACATCAATAAAGAATATGGAGAACAATTCAGGCAAAGCTCTACAAAAATCATACAGATCTACAATATCGAAAAACTGATAGTCCCATTAAAAAAGGCGTCCCCAAAAACCCTTAAATTTCAATTTTCATGAAAATGTCTCGAAAAATACGGATTCCAAAAAATCTTACTTCCAGCACCATTTCTGGGTTTAATTACCTGCTCAAAGAAAATAAAAATAATAGAATAAAAAATTTCACGGTCTACCGTTATGGCGCTGCAATCAATTTTATATCATTTCTTCTAGTAATACAATCAAATTGATTCCTAATCTAAAATATGGGAATACTCATTTCGCTGAAATCTGCCCATATTAATGTCCTACACTTGAACTTCGTTTACTAATATTATTTATATTAAATTTGGCCTTTTACTTTACAAAAAAAAAGAAGTTAAGTATTCATATTTTTAAACCGTCCGTCGTTAATTAAATGATATAGGTGTGTACCATCATAACGTCTTATGATTTATGAATGTCAAAATTTATATAGTCAACTTGTTGACGGCTCATTCAATTAAATAAATTCCGAAATGCGCAGCATTTTTCATTGGACATTTAAATATGAGAAAAATGTATTTTCTCTATTTTCATTCCAGGTTATAGTTTGTGATTTGAAGAAAAGAAAGAAAAAGAAAACGATCAACAAAAATATAAAAAAGAAAGATAGAAAAAAGTTTAAATGCGTCACACCTTTTGGGAAAGTAAATGTGCACAGAGTAATATTAATAATTTTTTGTGGTGTGGAGACCTTAAAAAAAACCTCTTAACACCAATCAAAACAAAACGATTAAGATATTTACGATATGAGCTTGACATTCAGTAGGTAGATTTTTTTTTTATTCATTTATGTTTTATGACATAAAACTGTCAGTATTATTGTGATTTGGTGGTAACATTTAGCAAAGTTATTTTTATTTATTTATCAAAAATAAAAAATGTACTCTTCTTAAGATTTCAAGTAATAAAAAGTGAAT